>CM073779.1:49347313-49420025 GCA_037158775.1 Hetaerina titia | reverse complement strand
AACAAGCTCTTGGGGTTTGATTCTGCCAGGCTGTGCAGCATTTGTTAAAATGCAGTTCTCGTTACTTTCGGAAAGTATAAAGTTTTCCGTGGCGGGATAGAGATGTGCGTTAACAACCTCTGTTGTCTGGATTTCGGGATAGCTTGAAGCAGGATTCCTCCTCCTTTTTTCTTCCGAGTTTGAAGTTTGCATTTTCTTACTGCGATGTTATTCAACGAAGTCTCACGAACTGCCGTCGTTTGTGAATATGCTTGGCAAGTGCGGTGAGGAATGCATGCACCTTGCAGAATTAATTAAGGTCCGCGCCGCAAAACGGAGGCTGTCGACTGCTCCCACCCTACCCCCGTGAGCCCCTCCCGCCTCCCACCCCTCCACCGAGTGTTCTCCTCCCCCCCATGGCGCCGAGCTTCGTGCACTTCCCGAGGCGAGCTGACAGTGTGGACCAAAACGCCCTTGCTGTCGCGAGAGACACCACCCCTTTGTGTCCAGGGCCTGTTTTTTTTTTACTTATCGCCACTCTCGCCGATGCCTAAGCGCTCCCCTCGTTGTCACATATCCATTTACAGATGTAACCGTACACCATGTCGGCATCACGTACTTTTTCTATCAGCCAGCACCAACCCGGGCGTCTTCCTGCTTTAGCTCATGAAATGTTCGTCTCGTGTCGAGGAGCTCAAGCGGCCTGGATGGTGGCGATATGGAAAGGTCTCCATTGTGCGCACTCAATCCCCGAGTTTCCTCTGATTACTACGCATCATTGGGATCGCCCAGTTTTGTCATCTCCGTTTGATCACCGTAAGCTCTGCGGAGAGGTGATTGTGACGATCGGTCGTCTGTTAACAATCGAAAATTTTTAACTGCTTTGCGATATTTATCTCGCGTTAACAATTCTTAAGAGTGGAGTGGATATGAAACCCCCGCTTGAGAAATCGGGTGACCAGAGGTATTTCACCATGAAAGTCGTCTTCAGTGTAGGTGACTTGAAAGAGTTGAGGTATCGCTCTTTTAATAAGGAATCAAATCTTATGGAATCTTTGCGAATACGTGAAGCATACCTCTGGTCAAATTTACATATTACACTGATCTTGAAAGGCGTCCGAGTATGTGGGCTATAGTCATGTACGGATAATTCAACCATGGAACAAATGAATGTTTGTTCAACTGAAACACAAATAATATAACCTGTAGTATCGGTAATGCCTGCCTAAGGTGACAATAGTTATAGTGCGTTTATGTTAAATGCAGTTCACTAATTTTAATTTCTTCCGAAAGACAAAGATATGCTGCCCTTCCTCTCATTCAATTCAATTTGATGAATGTTGAAGATTTAATGGTAGCTTTCGAATTGAATCGAACGGTTCCTTTCTGAATTGAATCGAACGGTTCCTTTCTGAATTGAATCGAACGGTTCCCTTCTGGATGTTATAGATAATTTTATCGTACTCTCTGATTTTTCTTAGAGATTCTCCACCATTTGAAAACCCTTTGTTTAATATTCTCTTTTCTTTCACATTACCACAGCGGCATTCTCTACTATCGATGTTGATTCAATGAATTTTGTCATAAAATTGAAAGTACAGCACCATACTGGCATTTTGCTAAAGCATTTGGCGTATTATTTATTTGATACAACGATTCAGTCAACTTGCGCAATTCAACTTTTAGAATGGCAATAATTGTGTGGATACCGACAAAATATTTAATGGCGGAGTGACCAGGGGTGACTTATCGTAAATGTCATTTTAGTCTGACATTGTGATATTTCCAAAAGTCATCCTTACCTTGGGTCAAACGATTTGTTCGCAAATAGCTGTTTCGCTGCTTAATTGTTTTTGTGTGCCTTGTAATCAAGAATTTTTGAATTTTAGTACATGTCCTGCGACCGAGTTGCGAATTTAATTAGTCTATATCTAATCTCTTGTCTGCGTTCAACTTTAATCAAGAATTTCATTATTATGTTCCCTCGGACCTCTGTCGAGCTGCAAGATCAATAGCGGACTTAATTACTGTCATTCACTTGTATTGTTATGAATAAGTTACTTTATTATGTTTAGCATTCCATTGGGAATCCAAAGTAGAAAAATGACAAATAAGTTAAAGAAACGTACTCGTAATAACAAATAAATTATTATACATATATGTGTGTGTATATATATAGTATATATATAATTCTTACGCAATATCGCTTGAAATAGCGGAGCGGAGCTGTCCGTATTTAGTACAAAATCCACCAGATTCCTTGTTAGGGCGATCTATCTTTCTTACGAAAATGACTTTTCACTCGAGCAATGTCAATTATAGCAATATGACGGGTGCGTATCCAAAGTTAATGAGCCGACTGTAGGCAAAGGCTCGTGGTGGCAGTGCCTCGGCGCGCCCAACCGAACAAATGCGTGTATCTGTGCGAGATTTAATCTGCTGCCTGGAGAAAAAAATCTGCAAATCGAATGATACGTGAGCGTGGAACTTCTTAGTCGGGTGTGTTCCTCAAGGTATGTTGGCTTGCAATTTTTTGTGGGTATGCCTTCATCTTTCTTTCATGAACTCATCCGAATAGTGGCACTTTGTGTATCATTTGCCACACCTCCTCCGTAAATTCGTAAGAAAATGTTTTCCATTAGGGTCCGAAATACCCATTCCCAGCTGAGATGGGCTTTCGTCATCCGCGGTTTAGGTCATTTTCGCCGACGGGAGAGTGCCACGTGAGTCGGGCGATGAGACTGACGCTTTCTACTTTCCGCGACGGGCATTCGGGGTGGACCGTATTGACAGTTCTCGTTCGCGCGAGGTCTGTCAACAAAAACTTCCGAGAGTTTGCTCGTTTGATGCAGGAGGTATGGAGGAGTCGGGTCGAGTGTTGTGGTGCTCTCATGTGCCCCTCCCAGGTGTGTCGAGGGTGCGGTGCGGGGCCGGGAGTAGGAAGGAAGGCGCCTTCGATGCACTGGAGGGCGCATGGTTGGCTGGCCTGTGTGTGGGTGTGGTGTTCGAGGGGAGAAGGGAAGGTCCTCGAGGGGCGTTTGACGGTGGTTGTCTTGAGGAGGGTGGCCGGGGAGGACGGCGGCACGTGCTTGCTTCCACGCGGCTGTGTGCCGCGGCACATAATGGCGTCCATCAAGACTTCCGAGAGGTGGTGCGGGGGACCGGAGGGGTTGGGTGGGGTACAATCTTTTGTGTGCGCTGGGCCAGGCAACCATTAAAGGGCATCCCTCGCGGCTGTATTCAGGTGAGCAGACGATTCATCGAGCCAAATCAGGAAAGCGATTGACAGGGAAGACAAAGCGCAAATAATTTAAATGATCGACAATGGAAAATAGTATGAGGTTCTTTCTCAGGCATCACACTGCGGAAATGTTTAATGTTCATTAAAATAAAGTGTGGATAATCGCACGTGTGTTGAGCCTTGATGATGGTAATTTGTTCTAATCAGGATCGGTAACTTGAGTGTAAAAATTGACTTGTTTCATCATTTTATTGTAATGGAAATGGAAAAGTTTGGGTTGCGTCAGTATCACACCTTAGGAAAGGACGAGGAGAGTTGTAGTCTTGTTCATCTAAACTAGCTTCGTGGTTGATTGCTCGAGTGTGGTAATGTAGTTGTAGTGGATTTAATGTTTAAGTCGCGCTCCAGTGCCTCCTTGGGTGTCGCGCGGAGACCAGTCAAGCGCAGTAATTCGTCCGTCGGACGGAACATTAAAATGCGAGGACTCCACCTTTCCCACCATTTCTTATTTCTTTAATTCCAAGCTGGCCCTATTTACTCGTTCGCCCGAAGTGAATCAAAATACACCAGCGTGAGATAGCTTTCCGCCGCAGCAATTCACTACTACGACTCGGCAAGGGGGAATCAACTAAATATATTTATCTCTCTCGTGATAACTTAGTGCTGACGGACTACTTGTTGTTCTAGTGTTGCATTGACATTTTTAAATCGTGTCAGTGCTGCCTGACCTCTATCGTGACTTCCTCTCTTTAATTTAATAGTTATTTGGTCGTGGAAGTTTCGTTTCTTGATCACAAATGCCCCTTTAATGTCCCCGAGAAGTATCTTTTTGATGGTGGTGGAACTAATCAAAATGAAAGATAGCATGCGGCTACAAATTGGGAACATTGAAAGACATAAAGTTTCCTTTATGCTTCTCTCGTTCATTATTGTCATGGTATGTATGCTGTAGAGCTACTATAATGTATAGCAAATCCCCACGACTGCATACAGTCCGAAACCTTGTTTCTTATTGGTGAAGGTTGACCTCAAGTCGTGTTTATCCCTGCAATGTGTAAAATGCGTACATGCAATAGGAACCTAATCCTTTTTCGGTCCCCCTGCGGTTTCCTAAAAGTTCTGGTGTCTATAAATGACTGAGTTCGGATAAGCTGGTGGTGTGCGGAGGTAGTACTCCGTTTTGTCTTGGGACCATCAGCTCGGTGGTCGAACGCTCAACCCATTAGGATAGGTGATTGGCCATGTGTTAGTCGATTTGAAGCCTTGTCTATGATAATGTGTGTACCTTATCAGACTATCAATTTCTAAAATTGATTTTAAAGAAAAATTCAGCATGGTAGAAGTATGTTATGGTATGAGTAATAGATTGTGATACTTCATAGGTAGTCATGCGGTACGATGCCAAGGTTATTTCGGAAGATAATATGCGTATTACCTGTTTTATAAAAACATATTTCTCCTGGAAATCTCTTTATTTTTCCATAGAAATTAATGTGCTGGGCGGCTGCGTATTCTAGGATCAATGCCGCAAAATAAGAGACTGGGACGAATTCAGACCACGGTTCAACATGGCTGGAAGAATGCCCTGCCTGTTTTGTCTATGACATCAGTCACAATCTGCTCCAGTTAAGCTCAATCACCCGAAGCGGCGTCAAAATACTTCCCAGGCAATTTTGATCAAAAGTGATATATTCCCCAAGTTGGTTTCTCAACGAGAGAAACGTTTGGAACTAAAAGGACACCAGAAAAAGATAGCGAACAGTTAAATTTTGATTTTGGATTTCTTAAGAGACTTTGTTGTGCGACAAATGAATTCAATAGTTTTTACTGTCTCCATAAGATTTCAAACCAGTCTTGATAAACCTGGTTTGATGCTATAGTACTCGTTATCCGACGATGCCTCTATTCCTGCATTCCTCTTCCCTAACTACCCGATTTATAATGTCCGTGTGTTATCGAGGAAAATAATGCAAACGATCCCATAAATAGATCGTCGAAACCACTTAACTAACCGTGAGTCATTCCATACCGACAACTGATACCTGGACCTCGTTGACGATGAGATACGATAACGAATGAGCGCACATGAGGGACTTGACCATTGGAACGGGATCCTCTACTTGTGTCCCCCCCACTACCACCACGTCTCCCTCTCGCTCTCCGTCGACACCCAGTGCCACTCCACGCCCCCTCACTCCTTTCCCGCATTCGCGACGCCCGGTGAGAACGACTCCTCGGCTGAGGCGCTCCAGGGAATATAGTAGCTCGAATGTGAACCAGCGTCAACAGACAGCATTACCCTGGTGGCGTGTTTGCGTAGGAGGGGGGGAATCTCCCCGCTGCCTGTACAATATTTGGTAGCGGTAAGTCCCGGTTTCTTTTAATTTGCGGTTAGCCATTTGCGGAAGTTAGTCCTAGTGGTTAAATGCAGCGTCAGTAGTTTATTCACCAAGAGTGTATTGTCCAAGGGTATCTCAATGTTTCAAAAATGGTTTTATGACGAAGTTGACCCCGCTTGAAAACTACGATAATGTTCTGCGTGTTTGATTTATGATATTTTCCCTCGCGGTAGCGTCTGTGTAGTCACATTTTTAGCTTTTGTGGAGTTAGCACAAAAAAAATAATCAAAATAAATGGTTGTTCTCGAGAAATAGACAAGTTTGTTCATATTTGTTTATAACTTGAAATGAACGTCGGAATGACAGCCTTTGACTTCCCTAGTCACTTTCTGTATTTCTAATTGGCTTTGTTTGCCTGGTATTCCCCTGTTATTTCGTGAAGAATCCTCCCAAAAAATCGCATTCTTCGCTCATGCCCTGATTAATTTGCTTCGTAAATTAAGTGGCTTATTTTTCGTGAAAAAGAAAATGTAAACCTCCTCGTGAACGTATATAGTAAGGTGGCGGATTCCTGTTGCTCATAAATGTTTTAACCGCACTCACCATGCTGGCATGTTAGTTAGGCGTTTGATGGTCGTTGCCAAGTTGTTGTATGGACACTTGTAAGCCATAACCATATTTTGTATTCCAGGTATAATCGTTAACATTTTTGTGTTCATTATTCTTACATAAACGGGATAATATAACCCTTATCTTATCCCGTTAAATAAATAATATGCATACAGGATAATATAACCCGTATCTCAAAGTTAAATAAATAATACATTTTTCAAGAAGGCTCTATGATAATGTTGTCGAATCCCGTATATCGTGAAGTTCTTGCTTAATTGATCTCTCTGGGTTATCTTAATGCGCCGAGGTAATATCGTCATTAGTTCAATTCCCAGTGAGTACAGTTTGCGGTACTTCTGTAGGGTTTAAACATGGCACGTGACCCTCCTGATACTGCCAATGGCTCATAAATCATGTCCGATTCTGGCTTGTTTTCATTCCACAGAGTTGGACTACAAAGCGCTTCCGTGGAATGAGGGCGGAATGGCTTCTTTGTGACCAACCAACCGAGCAGCTTGGCCCCTTCAAAATAGACTCGCTCTAATTTACTCTGCGAGGTTAATTGGTTGGAACAGCACGAAATCCGAACCTTTGGGTATTCCTTGATGTAGTTTCGATTTGGTTGAGGACAATATTTGAAAAGTAGAAATGATATTGGTTTTCGTCGTAATCTATGGGATTTTTAATTTAAAATTAAATTTGAAGTAATTTTGACGTTAAAACGTCGCAACATATCGTGCCGTTTATTGTCCCATTTCTTTCGGTTCATCGTGTGACCGTTATGCGTACATAAGCGTGAGGCAATCAAGATTGGATTATGCACGATAAAGTTAACTCCCAGGTAGTGCCGTTGAACAAACGTGGCTAAAATGTATACGCTTGTTATAAATGAGTGTCGTGTTTGGGGTTGCTTACTTTCATATGATAAGCAACCCCAAACAGTACTCGCTGAATCCGCCAATTTAATGGAATAATTTTCAGGGCGTAATGAGCTGTTAGATGTTATTAAATATATTTAGTTCATAATAGTCCGTGTGCTCCATTGGTTATGGCGCTATTTAGTTTTATGTTTTAATTGTGCCGAAAACTTCTACCTGGAATAATGTCGATGACCATTGTTAGCCATAAAGGGTATCGTCCGTGGAAGAAAAATCGTCGATGATCAGATGCGTTGTCTGTTTTGATCCATTACAATAGTTTCCGCCATGTAATCATTCACCCCCTCCTCGTGTGTCGTTTTCAGGAATATTGTTGTCTCTCTCCTACCTTTCACTTTTCCGAGCTTAACGTTTCGCAGAAAAAATCGCTAACAAGAGTCCAAAAGACGTGCACTCCCTGGCGATAATGTGAAAATATTATTTAAAATACAAGTATATTTTAAAGGAAACACTCCGGTAAACGTCCAGTCAAAACGACCATGACGAAATACTAGTGACCAAAGCTCTTTCTCGTAATAGCTTGCACTCGTCAAATCCTATTATATATAATGCCAGTAACTACTTTTCCTGTTTCTAACACGTCCATAAGTACGTGCTTAATCATGGGTAATGACGACAGCATGAGTTATAAATTCCATTCCAAAATCTCTGTGAATATTGACTAAAGGTATCATTTTAGTGGCTGGAAGTCGCGTATTTGTTCGTTGTACCTCTAAGGATCGCTATTACAGTGATCGTTTTAACCCTGATATGTTGCTCATTAAGGATTTAATTTCCAACCAACTCTTCTTCGTTTGCTCGTAGTTGCCAAGAATTCGGTATAAATGTGAGAAAAATGGGTGTGACTGAATTATAATTTCGACAAGCCGTTATTTGCGGTATAATCCGAAAACGTTGAGGCTTCTATATTAGAAAATATGACTAATGGATTCGTAATTGATAGTTGAAATTGTTTCAGGTTTCAATTGAATGCTAATTCGTCGTTGATGTTCGATTCTTAAGGTGAAAAAAGATCCCATTTTCGTCGTGCTGTTACTTCGTAACCGGCTCAGGGAAAAGAGTCCTCGAGAAATGATTTTCTGCCGTCTGGAGTTGTATTGAATAGTTAGATTGAATAGTTTAGATAAATTGTCATCACAGTTGACCATCATGGTTCGTTGTGGGTTGGGATTCTCACCGGATTATATTCGGCTCAAACGACGAGGGGTGAGCCGGGACATGATTGGCCACACCCCTACTTCGTTGGAAGCAAGGAACGTAGTTGGGGGGTGGGGCTCTCCCACCACAAAACCGCCCCTTGAGAGTCATTCGGAGGGAAGGCCATTCCTCTTGCTGAAACATAAAAAACGGCACTCATATGGGAAGCAATTTTTACTTTGACAATCAATTTCTTGACTTAAAGTGTTGTATGCGAACTCACTTAAATTTATTTCTGATTCGAAGGAGCGATGTACTTTTACTCATGAAGTAAATTAGATAAAGTAGGGATCTTTCGCTTGGCTGAATTTCAAAAGAGGATTGCTCAATAATGGGGGAAACACGATCTATACCCAAGTCAAATATCATTTACCACATTACAATATTTTAAATAATCATATCCTGTCAATTCCTGCGGAGTATGAGTCGCGTATTTTTCTTGACCGAAGTGGTTCATATGAACTGTTTACCGTGCAGTTCGAAAGACGGGCAAGCCATATTTTCCCTTGGAGCATGACGAAGTTGTAAACATGTTGCAATGTAGTTACCAAATTCACATTCGAATTTTCATTCAAGTCAACCTTTGTTATGTAGTTTTTGTATTGAATTTCATACACGAGGTCTGTAAATTAAGTAATGAGACTGGCAACGTAGCGTTGAATCTAGCAACACTGGAGGCGCTGGGCTCGGAGGGGCGGCAGGAGAGCATGTGATCCACCTTCAGTACGGGTTTGAACTCGCTCGAGTCATTTGGTTGTCCGTAGCGATTTTTTAGTGAAACAGTTTTTCTATTTGGTTCTAAAAATGAGTGACATCAATTTCGAGCAGCGTTGTGCCATTAGATTTTGCTTCAGACTTGGGCACAGTACAACAGAAACTCTTGCTACTTCAGCTGGCCTACGGAGATAGTGTTTTGTCAAGAGCCCAGGTTTTTCGGTGGTTTAAGGTGTTTTCAGAAGGAAGGGTGTCGATTGAAGATGGACCACGAAGCAGAAGGCCTTCATCTTCAAGAACCGATGAAAATGTCGACAGAATCCGGGATCTTGTGCGTTCAGGTCGTCGGTTGACCGAATGATCGGGGAAGAGTTGAATTTGACTCACACCACCGTTCATCAGATTTTGACCAACGAATTCGGGATGAGAAAAATCTGCGCAAAAATGGTTCCGAACAACCTTTCGCAAAACCAAGAGGGCATCAGGAGGGCTACGAGTTTTTGGCCAGTGAAAACATTCCTGTGGCTCCTTAGCCTTTTCATTCACCTGATTTGAGTCCTCGTGACTTTTTTCTCTTCCCGAAGTTGAAAAATCACCTCAAGGGAACTCATTTTGGGACAGTCGAAAACATTCAAACGGCTGTAACCGACCAGCTGAAGACTATTCCAGTATGGTGGGAGTTTCAGCACTGCTATGGGGAGTGGAAGAACCGTCTCCAGCGCTGTGTGGCTTCAGGAGGAAATTATTTTGAGGGTGACAATATAAAATTGTAATTATATTTTAATGAAAAATTTTAAAAAATCAGTCTCATTATTTAATGTACAGACCTCGTATGTATGTATGCTTGTGTGTGTATATTTATGATGTACAGGTAATACCTTTATGGCGTTCAACAATTATTGATGCGCACACATTAACTTATAGTCAAAAGGAAGTAAAGAAGATTAACCACAACTCAATTTTTGAATATTTCGGTGGTCCCAGCCGCCTTCATCTGGGCGCGAGGTGTCACCCCTCTGCTCAGGGAAGTCTTTGAAAGAGATCTCGGTACACTGACTATAAAGTAGTCATGGGCAGACCCTAGGAGGGAGGTCTAGAACTATTTCTGGTGATAAAAATAGTGTCAAAGTGAGGGGGCATTACTTTGAGGAACCCGAAGGAAAAACTGATTTACGTTGCCACCTCTGGGAGTGCAGTTCCTGGTTTCGGGTTGTTATTTTTGTCGTAATAACTTAGGGACTGTTCCATGGGGTTCACACGCTTTGTCGGCGTTGTACATTTAAGTACGAATTTCAGTGCAATCTGTCAGAAGACAGGCCTTGCCTTTCCTTTGAAGAACCGATACTCCCTCGGTATTGCCCATGAATAGGTTAAGAGATCATTTGGCGTGTATCGGGTGGACGGACGAGTCGCAGTAACATGGAATGATGTTGGGTTTAGGGAAGGCATGGTGGATTCCTCTTTCCGCCATCTCTCAAGTTTCACGCGTTAAATGTGGCTGCACATAACTGAATGTAGCATGCAGTCTCTCTAAAAATATATTGGACATTTTGGCGTCGACCAAGGGAAAGCTGTGCAAGGTACAGGGACTTGCAGAGGCAATGGCAATACTAATCGTGGTTATTAATTGTAAATTTTATTGGAAATACTTGAAATTAATCAGGTAAAATATGAAAAATTACTCCCTCTTTGATAAATTTATGCACTCTGCACCCTTGCACAATTCGCGATCGCCATGGTCATTATCGTGTGTCAGAAAGTCGAAAAATGGTGTATTGTTAATTAATGGTTACTCTCCTCCCCAAGCCACTCTGTTTCCTTCCGGTTACTTCTTCCGTTCGGGATGCCTCCTGATGAGCTCCGTGCTAGCCTTCATCCTTGGCTATCGTCCGTGGTTCTTCCCCTTTTATGATTCTCTTTGCCTTACGGTCTCAGCTGGGCTAGATGCTTCGGGATGTCCCAATATTGTCTCCCTTCCCTTGGAACCGTTTTTTAGATATTTGCTCTGCCTTTCCGTTTTATTTTCGTTAATAGTTGATTGCACATTCCAACGTTAATAGTTGATTGCACATTCCAACCGCCTCACGTATTCTTGTTCCTACGTCTCCCATCGTCCGTGTTTCCCAGCCGTGAAAAATTAAATCCAGTGTACCTGCAATTTTTCATGAATCGCGTCCTCATGTTTGGGCTAATGCAGTTGGCCGTTAATTGTTATTTCTTTTGATAGAAAGCCTCCCTCGCCATCCCTGCTCTCCTTACTACATCCCTCTTTCTTCTACCATCGCTGTTAATCTTGCTTCCCGAATCACGAAATTGTCCCATGTGTTCCAGTTTTTCTTTCCGTAGTCTCATTTGGAGATAATCTCTCCTACTTGCACTGAGTTTTCCTTAGTCTTCTCCTTTTTGTCTTGATATTGTGGTAATTCATTTACGACGTCAAGCAGGCTAGTATCATTTCGTTAAATGCCCTCGTGAATTGTGTTCAGAACGACAATTGGGTAACCATATCCATATATTTCTTTGTTTTAGATTTCCATGTGGTTTCGCCATTTTTAATCACTTGCTGCCCTTTCTCTGTGTAGAACGTGTATCAATCTCCAGTCGTGTAGTTAGTTGCAATTAATTTTAGGATATGTATTAGGCAGGATCACATTCCAGTCCGCGCTGATAAAAGCTCTTTCCAGATCAACCCGTGTGATACAGGCCGGTTGGTCTTTTCACCTTCTCAACGATAAGAATGAGAGTAAGGTCCGTACCGAGAGTCTCCTAATTATGTTCGCACCCGTTTTTCGTGATCGCGCCTCCTCTGTACCGAGAGTGGAAAAAAAACCCTTTGCATTCGAAGGCTTCCTTTGTCCGAGTTATCAAAATGAAGGAAACACTGCGCCGACCTTTATTTACCTTTGCTTTATTTGTGTAGACTCCCTTCGAAAAAGATCCAAACGACTCTCGTAAAGAAATCCTTCCTACGTTCTCACCTCTCTCTTAGTAAAGACATTAAAATCTGCAATAATATGCATAACTGTAACACACACTCCCCATTTTGTAATTCCCAGCGTGTGACGAGCGTGAAATCGATTTCTTTCACAAGTAGTTTGGCTAATATGCTAGTTTTAATATTTTCAGGAGTACAAAGAATTCCATGTACAGTACAACTGCATTTTAAATGGTTATATTCAGGAAAAAGTGCTAATATTCTCTATTATAGCTTTTCGCGCTTTTTAAACTTTGGTTAATGAAATGATTTAATTTCCTAGGGGTGTGCTAATTCTTAAATTTACTTTTTGTGATCGGTTTGGGCAACCAACCCATTTTTTGCAATCCCTTGTTCAATTCCGTCAAGGTGTTTTCGGAATGGTGCGGTGGCTAACGCACAGGCTTCCCACCGAGAGGACCCGGGTTCAAATCCTGAAGACAAAAAATATGTTTCAGTGGTATCCCGATCCCTACTTGAGGTGCTTTGTGGGGAGCACTTTGAGTGAGTACACCGTCCGTCAGATGGGACGTTTAACTGCGGACCCCTTGGCGCCTATCGACAAGAGTAGGCTAGTGCCGAAGCCGGGATTCTCTCCACCCTTGCTTTTCCATCCATCCCTAATGGTGCGAATGACCTAAACGACGGTCGCCTCCCATAAATACTACTACTGCTACAAATTACGTCGTTTTAAATTTTTATGACTTAAGTTTAAAACATGCCAAATTAATCATAATTTTCCATGAAATTATATTAGTTATGAATATTTATTTCTTCCAAAATAGGCAAAACTTCCCGTGCAACGGTGATTCAGTGTTCACAAGGAACAAAATTGTTCAATTTTGTAAATTACTTTTTATCAGCATGTTTAATATCGCACTCGGTATCACAAATCCCGCCAATCTTTGAAATTGATGGAACAGTTTTGAATATTATCTGCAGAAATTCTCCGAAACGAAGACTCATATTCCCAAATTAGATGAAGAAGATGCCGATTTAATGAAATGAAATCAGTAGTGAAGAGCATTAACTCTTTCTCCGATATTCTCTGCTCGAGTGGAACTGATGGTTGCTCTAGTAGTCAATTAGTGATGGTAATGTCGATATAATTTTAATGAATGATTAGTGAACCAGTTTTTCATTACACATGACTCAATCTGTTGAATGCCCGGGTTCTAGAGGGGACTTAAACCCAAGACATTCAGCTTGGGAAACGTGTTAACCCGCTGACGGGAGGTAGCGGAGGGTTTTCAGCGACGAACGGGACACGGCAGGGGCGTCGTGCTCGGAGACCAAAGAGAGGTGCTCTCCTCGTTTGCCTTACGGGTCAAGTAAATGGCCTCGTTGGCGAACCCTCATTCTGCTAGACTTAATTATATTTTGTTATAACAAGTCGTACGGCACGCATAAATATACCAATGCAAAGATACATATTGCCTTCGTCTTTTCAACGCTTTCGTATGTGCTCTATTTTCCTTATGTTGATTTTGTCTTCACCGTCCGCCTTTGGCTGCATGTTTCGAAGTCATCATATTTTACTTCAATCTGCTCTTTGCTTACTGTCTTATTTTAAAGTTAGCTATAAAACTAAGAAAGAGAAATGGGTATGGGAATAAGGACGTAAAATAATTTAGATATTGGAGAGAAATGATTTAACGATTGCGATTTCCACCATATTAACATAGGGTAAATCATAGTTGTTGAATATTTTTCTCTCCAATGTGGAAGGTTTCCATAAAATTTAAGCCTGAAGCAATACGGTTAATTTTGATCTAATTGCAGAGATAGTGTTCAACATTTTTCCTTGTTGGGTAAGGTAAATGATGTAAATGTAAAGAGTTGTAATTTCACTTCAGTTAGACTGAATTAATACTTCAAGTGTTCTAGACTCATCGAAGAATGTTCAGTGAAGACAACGAGATTAAATTGAAAGGAAATCCGCGAAATCTCATAAAACTCTTACAATAAGATTTTATGAGAGAAATGGTATATTTGAGAAGCGGCAATCCCCAATTTCAAGATGAGCAGGCAAAGCTAAAAAAGGTTAATAAAAATAAATGCTCCCGTTTACTTCTGACACAGAAAGAATCATTAAAGCCTCGCGCTCCTTCGAATATTCGAGCACCCGTATAAAATGTAATAAAATTTTGGCTCCTCATGTTTGACCAGAAATGTCTTCTTCCCTTTGTCTAGGTCCGTCCCTGTCATGTCCCACAGTAGCATTAGTCAGGGACTGTGTGTCGCGATACTTAACGATAAGCGCCTTTTTCGCGATCGAAGCTCGAAACCAGACTTAGGCGGGAGCGGTTGGTTCGACCCACCCTTGCTCACCGCCTCGATGTGAGTGAGGGCTGGGACCCGAGCGACGCAGTCTGCCGCCCGTCTCACAGCTGCGCGCGGGGTGATTAGGGGCGGCGCTCGCCCGCCTCATTCCGATCGATCCATCGGCGTCGCACGCAAAGGCTCCTCTTCTCGGAGCCCGCTCGCTCCCTGCGGAGGCAAGGGGCCAGGCTCCGCCCATGGCCAGTCCCACCTCTCCCCGGCCCTCAAAACCCCTCCCGCACCACACTCCCTTCAGCTAACCACTCCCCTCTGCCTCACACTCCCTTCTGTCCTGATTCTCCCGAGAACTCGAGACGACTTCTCCTCTGGTTGGCAGAGCTGTGATTACCGTGTCTTTTCACCTCTTAAAAGTTGGTGTTTATTTGCGGTTGTGATGTGTTTGTGGTAGTTAGTAGCCGTCCACAAATTGTATTTCCGCTGTGTACACTGTGCTGCATTTAAACTGTGGACACTTTTAAAAGACCGTGCGATGCTTGGAAATACGTGTCCATGATGTATGTAGCTAAGGTTATTCACTGCTTTAATTGAAGGGGATTTTATATCTGTAATCATAGTGTAACCATGAGCCAGGTATATTGAGTAGGTAGGTACGAAACAATGTTTGGTGGCCTTTGTTTTAATAGTTTTCTACCCATATTCCTTGAAACTTAGTACGAAGATGTTCGCCTGGCCATTTACCCGGTAACATCTTGAAGAAAAATTATCTTCGGGTGTCCATCTTATTACTATTTAGTTCAATCGCCAAAAATGGGTTGGAAATCATCATCTTCACCAGTCACCGTCGTGATAATGGAAGAATACCGAGGTATTTTTTAAATTACAAGCATGCCATGTGACATTAAATGGTGACAACTAGAAATTTGCTGCATTCAGACACCTCTCTCTCTCTGCCAACTGAATTCTGGATATCATCTCTCTTCTCATCTTATTCCGCTTTACTTAGAAGCGTTTGTATCTCTAGACGCAAGAATAATCCTCCACTTGGAGGCTTCCCTGCATCTTGACCTAAGGTGGACACGTACTCTTCAAAAATATCTTTCGCGGTGGAACAATATTTTGTTCAGATTATCGCCCGGATCTCCCCTTTTGCTGGTGAGCGCCTAATGGACTGTCAATGGTGAGCACGTGCGTCGGCAACCATCATGTGTGTGAGTGGCAGAAGGTCGATTAAGTAACGCCTGAGGTGGTGTTTAAAAACAACAGCCAACCTCCCCAGTAGAAGCCAACTTCGCCGGTATTTATGTATTTTAAAGTGGTGCATGGTAAACATAGAATCGATGGCAAACATGAACTTCAATGTGCATTACGAAGAAATATTTAAGCTCATGTTCCAAATCCATTTTAATAACGGGTACCTCGGCGCTCTTTCAGAGGCTCCCAGAAGCAAATTTTCTTAAGAGGAATGAAAGCTGTAATGACCAGAGCACAGTCGCTCAATCCGGTGCGACACTGAAAACGAAGACAACTCTCATGATGCGTTTGGGCATTTTAGCGTAGTTTTCCTATTTAGGCACCGTTGCAGAATATGGGTTGTCACAACTTGTGTATCATTTCATAGACTAATGTACAACCTCTTTAAAAGGGTGTTAATGAATAGAGTGATTTTACAAATCAGTATGAACGAATGGTTCCCGTTTTCTGCTAAAGAGTTGCCCGTTAGATCTAGGCGTGTGATGACGAAGAACGACCTAAAATTTGGTTCGTAAATTGGTGGAAAAGTCTGGAATGTTCCCAAATTTTTTCGTTCACCGTTAAACAACGTTCGCAAGTCGCCAATATAAATTCCTTGTCTTTACAGTTTTATTTTAACTGCTATCAAATATTTACTCCCTAGAGCTATAAAAATGAAACCTCGAAACCACTAAAAATTATTAATTTAAATCCACAGATTGTGATTGTTTCATTATATGTCATTTAAGAAAATTGTCGGTACAGTCTTCACAGCTGATGTGATGAAAAACTTGTTTGAAGATATCATGAGTCAAACTGAGCTCGGCTACGAACACATTCCTTCCTTTATCTGAAAACTCAGTATGCTGTGCGGCGAAAACAACTGCAGCCGTTACGTGATTCCATAATATTAGGTTTGTGGTTTCTGTAATATGGGAAATTTTATAAACAAGTCAATTCTGCGAAATCCGCTAAAACCACTTAACGTTCATAGTTGTGTGGACTAAACCTGTTGGCAAATTAACAATTTCGCATGTTTCAAGGTACATACATGTATGTACGAGTAACTATGCACTCAATACGAATAACTTTATTGCCCATCATTGTATTAAGTATTAGAGTACATAATTTCTATTTAGGTGAAATCCCCCTCGATTTTTCACGTGAATAACGCCAAAACCAGAAGTTGGAAAAGTATAGGTGTCCAGGAATGCACCGACCCTGGATGTTTGTCAAGTGGTGGTTCCCGCTGCCCGGGTCGGCAGAGTATCAGCACTATTGGACGTTGACAGTTACACTCCTTTCCGAAAGGTCGGTCCCGAAGTGGCTCTGGCCGTGTTAGGTGTTTGTCCCCCTATCTCTTTGGTGTGTTGGCTAGATAAGGTTACCCGGGGCACGTGATATTGATCAATACGTTATCGCTCCTCTTTCTTTTAGCCTTTTATCCTCGTGATGAAGCTCAGTCTTATTTTGTGATGCAGTGTAAGTGGCCTTCAATGGAGGCCTATGTGTTTTTTAATGATTTTAAAGGGACATTATGTAAATATTTTTCTGTGCCAAAGGCTCGTCTCAAGATTTGTCGTGTCATAGAGCAGCTCTCTCCACGTTACCAACTCCGTGCATTCAGGTATGTGCTAGCCTAATCGAGGATTTTCATTTTAGGGTCGATTTCAAGATACACGTAATCCGTTGCCCTGAGGCTGTTTTTTTGTGACCATAGTCGTAACTTATCCAGAGTTTTGTGCATTTTTAAGGGTCGTTCATACTATTAACAATTTTTATCGACCCGGTTCTGTATTCACAAGGCTATTGTACATATGTTCTTCGATATCTTGGAACTTAGAGGATGTGTCAGATATCCTTGACGTGGATGCCAAATCCGAATTCTCTTTTACCGATTTCCTACTAACTCAAAGTTACGCTAAATGAATTACGTTTAAAATAATTACGGCTGAAGTCCATTTTGATTGAATTTGCTAGTTGAAACGGGGTTGGTAGACCCACTCGTGGATCGCGCCTTGGAATCCTGTCCAGGACATGCTTGGAATAACATTTGGTCCAGAGACCACCTGTGTTGAGATATGGACCATTCAAAGTGCGTGTATACTATGTAGTAATATGCAAAAGCACGTCGAAGGGCTGTGGTTCAGCGCTATACTTCAAGTAAAATATTAAGTTTGAAGAAGGCTATTCAGTTTCTGTGGGTGTTGAGTGCATGCTTATGAGTATGATAGGCCAGCGAGAAAAAGTAAATGTTTATTGACTCGAGATATTTTCATGAGGGAACTCGTATCAGGTAAGATGGTCGGAGGACTTCGAACCGACGATGCCCCATATTTAGTATGGCAAAACAGAGATAAATGCGGATACATTTGAGGTACCTAGGCACTGCGTATATTTTTTAGGGAGATGACCTTAACACTCATCATGGGGGAGAGACGCTGTTCAGCAGGATAGCGGGAGAGACTGAGAAATCGTGTCTATAGCATTAGATACGTAGTGATATCATCAATATGGGACTACGAAGATGTTTAAACAGCACGAAACTAATTAATGCCGCGAGATGCATGTCTGCCAAGGAATAATTCTCTGTTGATATATGCTAAGAGCTGATTGAACGGCAAACAAGATCGGTTAAGGGAAAGCTTAGGGAAGTGCTCTTAAGCACGTATGCAAGAGCCGGAGAGAGGGGGGAATAATGCTGTGTGCACATATTACAAGTCGTGCTTTTTTGTCTCGAGGTTATTCTGTAACCAGCCGTAAGTTTTGTAAATTGGGAAAGATTAGAGTTTTCAATAAGCTTTTCAATGAAAAATATAAAAAAAAGGTCTATGATTCCAAAATGTTGGTATCTTAACCTTGGTAGGTGTGTCTATCGCATAGGGAGTCTGTTTAGTCTGTGTTATCCAAGCATTCAAATATGTCAATGTACCTGTGATGGCAGAGATGAAGAGGGACCTGATGTAGTTTGGGTTGCTGGATTGGGTTTTGTTTGGAGTTACAAAATATGTATTTGATAGTTGTGTCCATCCATAAACCTACCTTAACCGGTAGATTACCTAATAAAAAATTTTATATTTAATACAGAATTTATTTGAGAGATGGCTGATACCTGTGATGGGTTCCATTACAGGTTTTCTAGTAATGATGTTTGCTTGATTGGACTCGGATGGTAACAGTTTTGACAGGTGTACTGGATCTCCTTTCTTTCTACCAAGTCTGTTCTAAACTAAGTCTGTTATTTAGTCCCTCTTCGATGAGTCCCTAAGAAGACATGAACGGTATCTGTGGCCTAGCTAATGTGAAATGAAACCTCTGTACTTCGTCATATTTGCCTACCACTCGTTCATTGAATCTAATCCTCTATGTAGTAGACCCGCATTATTTAATATGTGTTCTCTCGAGTAATGGGCCGCGTTGATAAACTGATAATTGTGATCAATAAATGGCAGGTGATATATGGTGATAGAGGCGACGTTTCGTCACAATTGATGGGTCTGTCATGAGACAAAACCCATTTGAACCGATTTAGCTCGTTAAAAACTAACTTATTGCGCCCGTTTTACTTCTCTTGAACCTTAAGCACCAGCGTAAATGGTAAACGGGCGTTCTGCAGGCTTAAAATATTGTAATGGACAGTTTTACATTTGTATTTAAATGAAATCCTTTGCTATTGCGCCAGCGACACATACACGCGTCGTATTTTTTTCAATAGAACTACAGATGTAGTAGGCACTTGACTTTTAGGTTAGAGCATTTCTGTTAAAAAAAACAAAGTTTAGGCTGAAAAAGATACTTGTCTTTGGAAACTTAACATGAATTCGCTTGATTATTTCTAATCTCTTTAATAAAATACCCTTTTGAGTATTATGACTTTATTAATAGTGTGAATTGTATTCAACTACAGGTTTTACGAAATAAGCGTAGATATGGACTTGTAATCCGTTTTGTAGAATCAGACAAGGCAAATTGCATCCAGGTTTTCCACATAAATAATGAAAAAGTGTTCAAAAAAGTTTCCAAACAATTTGTTCATTTTTGTGAGCTGGATATATTCGATGGTTTTATAGCTCAACTTTGTGGAAGTTCATGCTCATTAAATGAAGAACCCATTCTATTTTTTCACTGTTTTTTCTTATTTTGGTACTACTAGTTTCAACGCTTAGGCATCATCGTCAGATACAAATTAGTCAAGTTGCGGTCCATTTACATACCATAAAATTGGCATTTATAAGTTAACTTGTAAGGACTGTAGTGCTGTGTGCATAGGCCAAACGGCCTTGGACCAAACGGGGAGATCATTAAAAACACGAGCGGAGGAACATAAACGCTTTTTTAGGAATTGTGACCTCAAGCAATCTCACTTCCCCAAGCATCTGTGGGGAGAAAATCATGGGAGCCATTTCAACCCGGAACTAATACACCAAATGGACAAAGGAAGGAGAATGGACAAGTGGGAAGAGTTGGAAATCAGAAAGAATTTGAAAAAGGGTCATTTGGTCGACGATTTATTGTTTGAATGCCTCTCCCCAATCCTGGAAGCACCCCTTTCCTTCACGGAAAGACCTAACTACCCTTCCCCCACTGGTAACCCCACTAATCGCCTTTCTTGACCCTTAACACCCCTCTCCTCCTACCCAACAACGCCGATCGCAAACCCTCCTCTTTCCACCATCCTCTTCTTCGCCCCCTTCTCCTTATTTGCCCCATCCCTTCCCCCTCAATGAATGATATTTAAATGGACCGCAACTTGACTAATTTGTACCTCATGAGGACGCCTAAGCGTTGACGCCAGTGGTACCAAAATAAATAACAGTGGAAAAATACATTGTGTTCTTCATTTAATGGATAAAATAAGTTTGTAAAGAGAGGGTTACGCTTCAGGTTACTTATAATGTGGCACATAATTTTGTAATCATTTTCTAAATCTCTGGGTTTTTTTAAATTCATCGTTTATGTTTTTAATATATGAGCATTCGGCAAAAAAGTAGATTATATAAATACATTATTATAAGTACGTACCTTCCTTGTGTAAGCAGAAGGCGTGAACTATATCAAGGGAAAGAAGTTGTAATGTTCGAGTAGTGAAGCACCTACCTCAATACTCCTTTACTTATCATCTACATAGTATGTATAATTTTTTTCGAGGAAAAGAATTTTATAATCTATTTATGTACTCACTTCGTGATTTGTAACCACTTGAAATGAAATCATCATTTTGGATTAAGAAAAATTAGATATTCTTAGCAAGTAAGGGGTTTGGTTGCGACATAGAGGCATTAACCCAAGTCTCGCATTAGTCGACATGTATGATGTGTAGTATCCTTATACGGCTGAGTAATGAATAGGACTTCAGGAGTAGCTTTCCGCATCGGTGATGCTATGTATCTACTTCTCTTTGGTCATATCCTTTAATTGGCACTATATATCCATTCGCCTAAAATATGCAGAATTACTAACACGCATTTTCGAAACATGCGTTTATTACTTTTCATGCCAATAATTGAAATGAATATTTTCCCTACTTCCGCTTAGAAAAGACTCTTGTGCGATTTTGCTTTTCATATGGTCGTCTTACCATATTAATATTATAAATAACGTCCAATGATGTGTAATAAAATAATTTACCCGATTGGACATTGGATTGGAGAAATTGACAACTGGATGTTAATCCAGTTGTCAATTTCTCGGCTTTCTCTTTCCATTAATTTTCATTTTCATTCATAAATACGTGTATTTTACAAGTTGCAATCTTCGGCTTACTGTAACGTCCACTCAATACGAGGCTCAAAGCGAGGATCTATTCGAAGCAATTATCGAATCGTGCCGATGTGCTTACATTGCACACCACTAGACAGTCACCTGAAGCGCCGACCATAAGAAGTATCGCGTGCTCTTGGGCTGGGTGAAGTAATACGCTTCGTGATGCATGGGAGGGGGTGGAGGAAGGGGTATCCTGCCTCAGGTGCGTGATGTTACGGTTGGCACGACTGAACTATTATTAACCTGTGGTAATTAAATCGTCGGTGTTCTCCTGCCGTATTAATGTGTCCAAGCGATGAGGAAGTCGCTTTGTAGGTGGTTTCAGATACGAATTTTACTGGGAGAACACAAAATTCAATTCATTCCGCAAGTTTGTAACCAGAATTTCATAATGCGATAAGTTTTCATTTTGCTAGTATTTTGTGCGTGAGTTACGCGAATTTTTGCGGGCAAGACCACGGGAAGGATCACGAGTTTTACCGCCGTCACGCAAAGGCAGGAGTGCCTTACCAGGGAAGTGTGTGGGGTCCGTTAAGACATGAGCGTGAAAGCGGGTGGAGGGGAAGTAAGCAGGAGGAAAGATGGGGAAAGTAAATAATGTGGCAGTATTATTCGAGTGTATTAAAGTTTTTGCGATAAAAATAAGACGCCGCGTGAAAATTGCGAATCCCAATTTTGTTCACTCATAGCTTTCAGCATAATGTTTTTCCTGCTGTAACAACAGTTTTCGAATGTGTGTGAATAAGATGTCAAACTTCAGTAAGACCTGCGGAATTACCAATTAGATACCTAAGGTACTTTACATAAAAAAATATCATGCTTAGTCAAAGAAATCTGTGAAGGCATTCAGCTTCTTCACATGGGGTCACTGTGTGAGTACGGTGGTTTGGTATTTTGATATATAATGCTGCTTTTGCAAAAGAAAATTAATGCAAATTATCGGTTAATTATTAATCAAGCATGAGTGAATGGTTATTTAGGTGCATAGGTGGCTTTCAATGCTTAAAGACAGAAATGTTGTCATTGTTGCTTATTTTTCCGAAAGAAAAACGGTAACGTGATATAAAACTGATTGGACGTATTTTTCAGGTCTAATAGTACCTAAGCGAAAAATATGTATTTTTCCATCTCTTATTGGAAGGCGGCAAAAGGGAGCGTGGCGTCACATGTGGACTATGTTTCCCTGAATGGCCGCTTGGCGCCACGGCTCTTCCATAAAAACCTCACAGCAGTCTCCATCCCAATTCCAGCGCGCCTTGCAAGATTTACGACTCCAAAGGGTTCCGCTCATACCTTCAAAGAAGTTCTGTCCTCTGCCGTTCCCAGCCCCTCTCTGTTTGCCTCCCCGAATTATTCGGAGAACACTCGGAGCTCCGTGTTCCTAAGCGTGGACGATGGTGCGCCGCTTCGCCTTCCAGTGCTTTCACTTAGGGCCATGTGGCATTTCAATACACCGGTTGCGATCTGCGATATTAATGAAATATTGCAAAGCGATATTATTCGGTGTAATTTGATGTTTTGTTTTGCGCTATTGCGCAACAAGTGATCAGGCGATATCAACCGATAATGTGACATTCGTTAATACGCGATATTATGCCTAATGTGATATTACTTGAATGTAATTCGAGATTTAATAAGTGATATAGGAATACATTCCGTTTACATCGCCGTGCAAGGTGATGTATTGACACTTTTGAGATACACTATTTCCATTGAAATTCGACTTTTAAATTTGAAAATAGTACATACAACCCTACTTCTCCGAGGTACTTATGTCCGTAGCTCTCCTATCCCTCGACCCCCAGGGTCGTTCGCATGATACATTCATCGAGGGCACGTGTTCGTCCACTTCCCATCTGCCTGTTAATCCCTTTCACCCAGCTCTATCCGTTGAGCGTGAATATTTTTGTTTGATTCTCTTTTTACTACATGCGGGATGTTGAACCCAAGATAATACTTTGCTGTAAGTATGGGAGTTAAAAAATTGTTTATCACAATTCAGGGTGTTACGGTATTTATTATTGCTTGAAGCAGACTTCAGGAGCACAGAAGTGGTTATTCATGAGGTCTACCTGTTATTAATAACTAATGTGTTGCAACGTTTAAGTGTATGTATTTTTTGAACAAAGGAATTAGTCGTAAATCCGGTCGTAATTATGTCATCAAATATTTCCCAATGCCGTTCCTTTGTTCAATGTTTTGTACCACATTTAATATTTTGCACATTAACAGGAAATAATTCTATATCCATCCTGAATGTTCAAACATAGTAAGGGTTTTCAGTACCATGTCTAATTGGGCATTGAAGAAGTAGGGTAAGTGTAGGGCCTGACTTTCTGAAATTTCTCTGGAAATAATTAGCTGTTTGTGAGAGTAGCAGGATCAATCATTTCGGAACCATAAAGAAGGCATTTACGAACCGCTGCGTGCAATAAGCACAGAAATCGATAATATATGGCCATATCTACATCATAAACAATACGTAAATAGATGGCCCAAGAAATTCCTGTTCTTTCCTTTCCAAAGAAACCCGTTGAAGGAACAGGGAATGTTTTTGGAAATAGATTAGCGTAGTTCATTATTTTCAAGGCCCACTGACTAATGGTTAGTGATGTACGAAGCCAACTCTCGAATACGTTTTCATATCTTACTCTTTCGTCGTGGTTACGCCGGGTATGAAGAATTGAATATTAAAAATCGACCCGAAATGCTTAGTTGGACATCGATGAAACATGATAATGTTCATTAATATCCATGTGATTGTTTTGCTTCAAAATTTAATATTTTAATTCATTTACTTGATCAAATTTTAATCCAAAGTACAATTCCTATTACCTTCTTGATTTAGTTTATAAAAATCTCTGTATTTATTGAAAAGGGTGTGACAACTTAGTGGGTAGTGCATTCTCTCTTCTTGGAGCCCTCCGGCGGTTTCTTAAAAAAGCTGTCCCTTACACCTAATATGCGTGATTCAATGCCTTGAATGCCTATAACCGTCAAAGAACGAAGTGCAATTATGGAATTATTGAATTCTCCTATTACGTGGTACTTTGCAATATTCAAGCAAAGGAAGAGGGTTACATTTGAGAACAGTAGGAACTTATTTTACGTCGCAGTGAAGGCGAGATAGGAAGAAAAACATTCCACCTTTGCCAAAATTCCAGAGTGCAAACAACTTCTAAATCAATCAAATTGTATCAATAAATATTGAAGTAGTTCTATTTTAGGGAAAAAATGAAGAGGGTTAATTTGGAATATCCAGTAATAACTACTACATGGAGGTGGGGTAGTCTCCTTTGTTTACAATCGTGCCGACAAACCATGTACTCTATTTTTTAATGGGCGAGTCTTCTGCCAAATTGTGTAAAGTGTGCATTTGACCCCCTAGTGGGTGATGTATAATTAGGTTTCAGGTATACGTAATGTTAGAAGTAGAGCGGGGTATAATTGCGCAAGAGTCATACCCACGCGAGCCACTGCGAGAACGTGTGGCAGAAATGACACATTTAATCAGCCTTGAAATGTTTAATTGGGGAGTAATGTAGTCATCTTTCAATTATTCCATGCAGGTCGCCCGAAGCGCCGTGCGAATATTATTGTGCGCTGTTGCTCATTCCCTCGCCGGAATGAGTGAGGACTCCGGATAGCTTGGAGAGTTCCGGAATATTAAGGCGTGTTTTCGCGGAACAGTCCCCCGTTAAACTCGTGCGTGTAAACTCTCATTGCGATGAGAGTTGAGATCGATTCGAGTCTTGGTCTTTCATAACATATTGCGGTTCGACCCTTGAGTCGTAGTAAAAGCACTTTTACTTTCCACGAGGGTGAGATCCACTAATATTGCAATAGTCAACAGGATTGTTCTTGCAAATGGCAAGACGGGACAATTCGAATGAGTTATTTAAAATATCTCTGCCTGATGGCTGATTGTTAAGGTCCCTCGACCACTCAATGTACATGTGACGAATTTCAAAATTCCCGAGTGTAAGATGAAGCCCAGTAATATGAGGACTAGCTTGGCACATTCCCATAGAAATTTTACTTTTCACGACAATTGTTTCGTCGCAAGGCGACATAATCAGATGTTCATCTGATGATGTTGCCTTGCGACAAAAACCATGGTCGTGAAAAATAAAATTTCTAGGGTAATGTGCCGAGTTAGCCGAGTCTCCTTTCATTTACACCGTGTATGAAGGACTTTCATCAAGTAACGCCTGAGACGGCGTCCTAAGCCAGGAATGCCACCATATTCGACTTGGCCAGTTATTTTGACTCACACCTCAACACATCACTGTCTTCCTCGCCTTATCTAGGTTTTTTCCGCTTCCGCAGCTCATTAATTATCATCAACTTGATGCAATCTCCTCGCCTCTGGCGCTTACCGCTGCCACCGTTGCTATCAATGTTTTCATGTATATGCAAGTTACATCGAAATAATGTGCTGGAAATACTATATAGCTTATCAAAGGACTTCTAAATCCCTAGGAACAATGTGCGTGCTACAATGAACTCTATGCAATGGAGTGACAGTAGCCCACCCCCAAGTAAAGCCAGAAAAATTTTCATCTAGCCGTATTTCATAGTACCTCAGCACGGTCTACACAAAGCGGTCCTTTGTACAAAAAGTGTATGGAAAATTCAAGCCGAATCGAACCATTATTTAACCTTCGAAAAACTCCAGGACCAGTAAAATTTGGTACAGTTGATTCGCGGACACTTATTAGAGATTTCCTGTGGAGTGTACTAAGTTACCCTTCCTGGTTCTGTTTTTACTCGATTTAGAGATCATCGGTGCATTTCCAACGAAGATAATATCCATCTCCATTGCGGTTCGGTTACCGGTTCCTGCCGATGCATTTCGTTTGTTTGAGTGCACATCTTCCAGCCAAAATCTTTACTTTTTTTTTAAATATCGGGTTAATTGAAAATCCAGCCACTGTTGTAGAAAGTGTTATCTTTAAACCTGCTGTACAATATGCTGCATGATATCAAACCAAAAAAAAATCACTCGAGCCACATTCCACGTATGGACATACGTAGCTGAAGTTTCTACTGATTTCCATCCGTAAGATATTCAACTCGGATTTCACTGGAAATAAGCTTAAAACCTATTAATGACACAGAGGATAACATTCTAAAAAATGAGGGCAAATGAATTTTCAAGTGACATGTAGAATATTTGGGAATGAATAATATTGTTTGAATATGGTGCTTTGAACATGAAGTATGTCTTTAGATGCCATTCTGTCGGATATTTTGCCGTCATCTATTCCGTATTCAAGGTTACGTATTTATTCCGTATTCAAGTTTGCGATCCCGGTAATTTTTGTTTACATTGATTCACGACCGTAGCTACGGTCCTTGCATATTTCAATTATTCCGTATAACTCTGAAAAAGTCTTTTCTTAAGTGTTTCATGTTCGATTTTGGGCTACTTCAGGTAATATGTTGTTTTTTTATGGCTATTGGTCTAATTTTCTACTCCCACCTCCCGTTACCGAGTGTTTTATTAATGTGTGCTGCATACATTTTCCGTTTTGGCATAGAAATAGGGGTTTGATACCATTAGAGAATTGTATTTAAGGAGGTCATGAGCAAAAAATAAATGATGTACATAATTAAATATAATTTAAAGTGTTAACACAAATACTGACCGCCTTTTCTTCCCCTATGCTGTGATTGGCTCCCTGGTGACTGAAATAAAAACTCACTGGCTGCGCAAAAATTTGGAGACCTAAACCTGGCATCCCCCATTCATTTCATTGTAACCGTAAAGTACAAATATTTTCGCTAAACCTATCCAATTTTATGGAAAATAATTGCAAATATCAAATGCTGCATGCAGAATTAAACACTGGGTGCGGCAACACAACTTCCTTTTTTGAAAGCGTTTTGGGTTTGAAAAAGGAAGTTACTATATGTTGTTGTACCCCTGTATCTTGAGTTAACGCATTTCACTATGGTACATAATTAGAGTAATTATGTCTCGAAGTTAATAAAAGCAATGGCGTATTGTGAGAAATATCTTTGAAAATAAGACTAGTAAGCTAATTATCGTTGCTGTACCGTTAGTAAATACGTAATAACCATAACACAGTAATCAACCCGAAGGTCAGTTTAGTAGGTGATGTTAGAGCTCACCCATGTACCAAGCCCGACGGCGTGTGAATATTCACACATCAGGGTAGGGGGGGCCAGTTCCTTTCCCTGTGCCGGTTATGGTTTCCCAGGAAGATCTGGTACCCGAAAAATCAACTAGCTTGGGTGGAGCTGCAGGTGCCCAGAGTGCCCGGGAATCGAACCCGGTACTCTCCGGTCAGTAGTCCAACGCTCTACCCACTGGACCACCGCGACCCACAAATACGTACTCCTAAAAAAAAAATCACATTGACTTATATTTTTATGAAAAGTGTAATAAACTCGTGTCATTCAAAATAATCCGTACATCTGTATCCCAGTGTAAGAATCTAGGTATTTCCGAATGTTAGTGACCATGCTTCAGTCAATTCCGTACAAGGTATGACTATCGACATTTCATGGTATAGATTTGTGTGTGCTCGCATTGCCCATATTGTATCTACATGTACGCAATCCCTCGCAATCTGCGACAAAAGCGTGTGGGTTTAGAGCTCCATCCCCATACATGTATAAATATTATTTCATACGCACACTTGAATACATGTATTCATTTATTTTTTAGAGTATGGGTTGTGGCTTGAAAGAGCACCTGACATACATGGAGAAACATTAGTGAGTACGTATTAGGTTATATATAACTCTCGTGCACATCAATGATTATACGTATACAGGATGCCTGTATGTTATGCAATAATTGTCGCGCCTGACCAACTCATTAAATTGTATGCTTTAAGTTATTTTAGTAAACTTCGGCCCTTGGGTTCGATTTTGTTTTGTTTGGTTATCTGCGAGGGGGGGAATAGTACTTGAATCTGTCTGTGACAGTGTCCATCTCTTTTTTTATCCAGTTGATCGAATCTGCCAATATGATTTGGATTCAAAATAATAATTCCTCGGTGTCACAAGAAAATTTAAGTTCCCTGTACCTTTATAAAAGTGTTTAATTCTTGGCTGCTCGTGTTGAGAATCAAGTGGCTTCCAGCATAAATCCTCTAGCATTCCCGTTACTCTTACTTGCTCATTGCAACATTTTTTGTCAAACCTAACGGATTTTTTTCTGAACCTTATCTAAATCTTAGATTAACGTTTTCTCCCATAGATCCCCCAGTTACTGGCCGAGTACTCTAAATGTGGCATAACTAAAGTGAAGTAACACAACAGCTCAATCTTACTTTTTGATTACGTTTTCCTACAACCCGGTTAATGAAACCTAGCTTCTTTAGGGTTAACCCGAATATTTTTCAAATGTGTGTATCCCATGAAATGTTTGATGTCAGTTTAATATCTTCATATCTCTTTTGCTCTGAAATCCTCCACTCGATCCCATATATTTTATGATGTACGTCTTGTTAATCTATTCCTTTCTCGCAAAAATTCAGTGCTGTACATTTTCTGATATTTAATTATAAGTCGTATTCCTCACAGCATTATAATCTTAGGTCGAAATAGTGTGAGAGTAGCACGCTCTCTGCCGGTTTCCCTATTTCTCTGTAAATCCCTGCGCCGTCTGCAAATAATCTAAGATTCCTACCAACGTGTTATCTTAGGTTGTTAATGTATAGCAAGAAGAGTATAGGGACCCTATGACTCTTCCTGGTGGTACTCCTGAAGTTACGTCCGCCTCTAATAAACTCAACTCGTTAACGCCGTAATATCTTCGTTTGTGCATTAAATTCTCGCGAGGGTCCTAGTTGAAGGCTTGCCTCGCAGTCGACTCTTGCTATACGTAAACTCACCTTCAATCCTCCTTCGCTCTCTTCTCCATTCACGGGGGAGAGAGGGTGGGAGGTGGATTAGTCCTGCATGATGGGAAGGAATCAGTTGCAGAGAAACATCACCGGAAATATTGTTTGAGAAACCCAGGGCTGACAAGCGAGAGGACACAATGGCTCCCTCGCGCCTGAGTCACAGAACCGGCTGAGGTCCCCACTCCGCCACCTCTCCCAGGACGGCGCCCCCCTCCCCCGGTCCCTCTCGCCACTCGCGGTGCCCTGTCTCCGCCCTCCCTCCCTCGCCTCTCCCTCCTTTACTCCCTCTCCGCCCCCGTGAGTCCCACGCCCGCCTCCCGTCCTACGCGAGGCACAATTGCCTGCCCTTTCTTCTTCGCCCGTCCCATGGTCGTCCTCCGTCATATGCCCCCTTTCGGAGACCCCCTCGTTTGGCCTCCCGACCCCCCTTTCCTTCCCCGCCATCCTTACACCCCTTCTTGGCCTCGCGGAGGAGCGGTTCCCGGTTCTCCTTGAGGCGGTTCACCGAAGATTTCCGCCGAAAAAGAAAATTCAAAAGGGTGGTGGTACGAGGATTGTTTGTGTCCTGTTGCCGGCTGGGCATGGGATCTGGTTGGGATGTGTGATGGCATAGCGATTTGTGTAGAGGTAGATTTTATTATTCTCTTTAAAGTAGCTTGTCTCGAATGCCTAGAGTACCTTTTTACATTTAAATACCGTAATGAATGTAAGCCTTTGAAATAATCGGGTCTATAAATTGAATAGTTTCACATTTCTACTGTTAAATAATATTTAAACAATATTTAATTTTGTTGTTTCGTTCATACTGTGGAATCACCCCCCGCCACGCACCATAACAGTGGCATGCAAATTACCAGTGCGAGTAGATGAGGCGATGTCCCCATCGTGTCGAGGTGATGTGCAAATGCGCGCGTTCGACAGTTAAATATTTCAAGGGCATTTGCAGCTGCATTGTGTTCTGGGGGCTTTCAAGTTATTGGGGCACCAAAATTCATTACGTAATTGCGGGTAAATGCGATATTTTCGCTACGGAAAAATATTGGGATTCGTTTGATTTTTTGGTCCCTACTCTTGGGGTGCTTAAATTTGATGTTATTAAGATTGTGGGCTTAGCGTGCGAAGAAAGGGATGATCGAGTAAGAAAGTGTACTGGACGGAAAAGCACGCAAACATAAATAGGTTCATGGCTATATAATTTACAAAATGCAGTAGAAGGTGTTCGTGTTATTCATTAAAGTTTGATTTTTGGAGGTGGTACTGCAGAGATGCATAGGTTTGATTTTGTTACGATAATGAGTCGCCGCAGTCCAGGGGTAGAGCGTTGGACTACGGATCGGAGGGCCCTGATGTGTGAATTTTGGAAACGCCATCGGGCTTAGTACTGGGTAAACTCTACCATCACCTACCAAACCGACCTTCGGGTTAACTACTGTGTTTATGGATTTATTATATATTGCTAGGGAAGAACGAGTACTTGACTGTCGTGCTGGGATATAGCATATATTTGTTGATATTAGCTGGTAGAATTTTAGCAAAGCTGTCCTATTCTATGCTCGGGTTTTCTATACATTTCTATGTGTCTTATGTGTGTGTATGTTCTCATCGTGATTCGAGGGATTCTTCTATTTTAATACTCCAGCATTTTCTTCACTCTTACTCTTTCGTCATAGAAATTTTGAGGCAAATTAGCATTTTTTTCCTCTGGTTTTTTGCCAATTTATGAATAGATATCTTTAATAGATCCCAAATACTTGCCACATATTCCAAATGTAGCCTAATTAAAGTGAAGCAGCACCTCACCTTTACTGAGTAATTATAATTTCCTACGACCCATTTTAATGAGCTTGAGTTCCTTTTAGGCTTGCCCAAATATTCTTCTGATATTTGTGTGTGATCTCAGGACCCGGCATTTCGACGAGAGAAGAAATATCGTAGTTTTGCCAAATGTATGTGCATTCTTGATCAGGAAATAAAATCGTGGAGTCGTCCCTCGGTCTTGTGGAAAAATATATAGATTTCCTGGAAAAATTGATGTAGGATATCACTTTAAATGTATCCCCAATTTGCATTCCCAAGCCTAAGCCCATAGCCATTAACTCGTTAATTCTATTTTCATGATAGGCATTGGAAGTACACCCAATGTCATACTGCCCCACATAAACTAAATCTATGTGCATGGTACCATCCAAGGGGGTATGAAAAGGGATGATTTCGATTTCGCAACACATCAAAACTAATTGTTAGTAACTGGGGAATAAGATTCGCGATGTCGGCCTTAACGTCTCTGTATAAAGAGGAAAATGAAAAAAAAAAACTTTTGCGAACACCACTAGCTGGCCTCAAAGGACTTCGACGTGTTCAGATCACTCGAGGATGCCAATATTTCCTGAAATCCGGGTCGTGCAATAAAGCAATCGGATGATGGAAGTAATAAAAGTTAAAAAAAAGGCTTATTCGCTGATGGGGAAGATGATTGCCACGCTTCAAATTCTACTCTTCACATGCGAGACGAGGTGCTATTAAGGGTGGCGACAAAATGAAATTTGCCGACTTCGTCATTAATTAAATACCATTTCGCTTCCAAGACAACTTCGTTACCGAGTCCAGCTCCCGTCTTCGGCAATGAAACGCATCCTCCACGAGCATCTCAGTCCGAACCATACACCGCACTTCGCACGCAACGGCGAAGCCGCGTGATAACGCGCGGCAACCTTAGCCGAACCGTCGTCGCGTGTCGCGGTGCCCGGGAGCGTGACCGAATGAGACGCGATCTCCGGTCGAGACGGCCCAGAAATGCGATCAATCGTCTTCGAGCGTGTCGTTTGCGATTCGATTTTGCCTCCGATCCGCAGACGTCATTTCAGGGGTGCCTGGTGGCGCAGCGGTGCGGGCGGGAAGGGGCCCGGGAGGTGGTCTGTGCCTGAGGAGAGGGGGAGATGGCGGTAGACCACGTGCTCCACGGTCGTTCCCTGGAGGCGATCACGTGACGTTTGTCGCGGAGGGAGGCTTTATGGGCCCACGGGATCTCTTGCGCTCGTGAGGACCACTTACGTGGTTTGGCATCCGGCGCCCCTAGTACAATAGGGTTTGATTGCCTTGCCATGTGATGCAGTGCACGGCGCAAGGGTTCGTTGGGATCGGAAGAAAACATTTTTTTTTAAATGTCTCCTCTCTAAACATTCACCGGTTTTAGGCTCCGAGGATGAAAGTCTTAACGAAAGGGGCTGACGTTTGATTTCAATTAAGTTCTGACGTGGAGTGGAGAATAAATTTCCTACGACAAAATAGTGTCAAGGCCTGGCGGAAAAACATGAGGATCGTGGATAGATTGCCCCATTTTTTTCGATTTGGGGTACATTGTCGTAGATATAAGTAATCTACTGTGTGTAATCCATGTGAAAATGCTCCCTAAGGCGTACCATTATGCCCATTATAATGGCAGAGGTTCATTATCAGTGGCAAATGATGATATGGGATATATTCAAATTCTTTCTGAAGATCTGGTACGATTAGATCGGGCACGCATCAGCTGCGATGGAATTCAGTGAGTTTATCACCGTTTTCTATTGTGTACCAAATTTTTAAAATCGATATATCTTTATGAAACCCAACTTTACGACCAACATTGAATGAATGTAATAACATTCGCTTTAGTTTGCTGTTAAGGTTTCAACTTTATTTTATGATATGATGAGATGAATTGCTCATGTAAGAGTATAAAATGAGCTAATGAATATGTATCATTCAAATTTAAAGTTGATAAACATCCCGATATTTATCAGTTGAAAAATTATCAGGATACATTTTCATTTTATTATTTGCTGTGGGCTCTTTGATTCATTCATTCATTATATTCAGCTATCGCTGGAAAATCAGTAATTCTGTGGTGAACATATTCAGTGACTAAACGAGTGGAAGTGGGACACAAGAGTTGAGGGTCAAGAGATTTGGGGCACCCCATTGGTATTAATGTTTCAGTTTATTTATTCTTTCAATCGGGTGTTTCCTTCTGTTACGTCACAATCCCGGCGGTCTTAATCAATTCTATACTATCATTCCCGGGCAATTTGTAAAAGCTACGCTTTCACGAAAGGTAAATCTAACTCTCCGCTGCTTATTTTGCATTTATCAATTCAATCAAGGTTATTCGTCGCAGAGTAATGCTCCATTTCGGAATGAGATATGTGAAATCTCGAGAATGAGAGCGTATTCGACGTCACAATTTGGGCTGAAGCAAGTGAAGTCAAAATAATGCAACATTCTTTCCCAAGTGGAGAGTGCTCAAGTTTTGTGTAGTGCAATGAGAGCAATCACTCCTTGCGAAAAGACAATGACCAACCTTGAGCATCCTGCTCATAAATGACGTAAAACCGTGGTGCAGAACCCGGGCCCCCTGCGACGGGTGATGTTGATTTTTTTTAACGTTATTTTAAAATTCTAATTATGATTTCCTTGCTTTCCGATTAATTTAATATTTTTTTGTAATTTTGGTAATTTTTTTGTAAATGACTCAATTTATTTGTTCATTGGCATGCATACTCCAAACATACGAATCTGTGTACACTAATTTTTTCCAAATGCGCCCCGCGATCTTTAAAAGATCTCTTTTATGGCCCATTTACAGTCCAAAATCGTGCATCACTGAGTTTCGTGGATGATAGATATGCACATGTATATAAGTATGCATGTATATTTTTAGAACCCAAAATACAGTGTTCTCTAGGCTCATGTATGACGTTTTAGGAGACGGTTAACTGGTCAATGTCAGGACTGCGTCAGAATGGGTTTATCAACTTGTAGTTCGTGAAATGCTCCAGAAAATTTACAACCCAACTCAAAAGGCTTTCTGCACATTCGATCGTATTGGATTATCAGAGCTTATGGAGCGAATTGATTAAAATATTTTTGACGTAATTTATGAAACCTATAATTGGGTACTTAATCATCAGTATTCAAATATGAAGTAATTTTTCTTGCTGAAAAGTTTTGTATCTTCGAATGAAAGTTTCATATTGGGGAGAACGGAGATCTTTCCCTTCGAAATCGTAACATCAAAGACCAGAAAAAAACAAGAATAATCAACCCGAAGCCTGGTGTATGGTAAACAATGGTGTATGGTATTCACACATTAAGGTGAGGAGTAGTAACCTATGATGGGAATGGAATCTTTCTATGGCGAGAATAACGGGTTCTCTAAAGGTATGATCTTCCAGACAGGTGGGGTTGCTGTGGAGGGAGGGGTTGAGACAACATGAGTGATATTGAATAATCCGGGAGAACTGTAGGCTCAAGGAAAACATTTAGAAAGAACAGCTGTACGGATAGCATGCGTTTGAATCCCCGGGAGGTTATTGATTCGATTGAGCTTTCTCGTATGCGTTGGATCACTATTATAAATGTATTACGTACGTTTATTTTTACATACCCTTGCATTAAGAAAAAAATAGTCCTTCGTTCGCATCCCTACAAGTCCATAATAAGTTTCAAAATGTACGAGTTACAAGAATGGAGAAAGTATATGTGTTAAATTTGTACAGAATAATTTGGAAAAATATATATATGATGTGATCCTTATAATAGCAATGAATACAAGTTACCCAAAGCCGTACTCTTGGGGGCACTAGTTAGGGGACACGGGGGGGAGGGTGCAAAGAATAAGGATAACTTATCCTTATTCTTTGCACCCTCCCCCCCGTGTCCCCTAACTAGTGCCCCCAAGAGTACGGCTTTGGGTAACTTGTATTCATTGCATTCATTCGGCCGTAGTACGTTCCCTTTTGCTTTATCCTTATTATAGGTTTTAGCGGCGGGTGTTTCATATCCTTCGATAAATAATTATATACTCTTCTTCTATACTCGCATTACCTTTCGGTCGTTTCTAGAATTACTCGACCGCTAGTTGGCGGTATGTATTTCCACTAGTTTTTTTTGGGACCACTCGAACACTAATCGATTATCTTCATACGTTTCCTTTCTCTCCTCTTCACTTTTACTTCTTTTTTCTATTTCCCAATCACGGAGCAGTTCGTCCTTAAGCATCAAATTGTTCAATATTTGCTTTTCCCACATTTATAACTTTCGTCTTATTTCCTTGATTGCCCTTGTTTCAAAGTATCATATTTTGCCTGTTCACATATCACGGGTACATTTCGCATGAGGGACTACATTATCGCTTAGTCACCTTGACTGGTGCTCTTTTAATGGAGGTTAAATTAGCGTATGATCTTACGGGGTTTAAATCGCTGCTTGTCAAAATTGGTCGATTCGGAAGGCAGTCGGCCGTCTGTCTAGTGGAGCTGGCCGGTCGATAGGTTCCACTGTAATAGGGAAAAGATTTAATAAAAAAATTTAGTTATATGATCCTCCGTTATCCTCGTGATGATTTTAGGTCACTTTTAGATTGGTATTTCAATGGATTGCCCCCCCCCCCCCGAAGGAGGGTCTCTTGTCAGTTTCCTTCGAGATCTACTGTTGAGAACGGTTTTACACATTTGCATGTAGTGTGCATATGTTTGGCAGAAAGAATGCACGTTGCAATCATTTAATGATTGGAAATATCATTTCAGTCATTAAATGATTGCAAGAATAGAATAATAGAAATAATGAAAGAAGTTTTTCGTTAATATTAACCTTTCTTACTTTTTCTTGTTTCGACCTCGACTTGTGCAATTCAATCTTTTTTTATTTATAACAAAATTTGTTACTTTTAACTAGCTTTATTGTTTCCACTGTCGGCGTCTACCTAGTGCACTGACAAAAGAAATGTCCCTTCGACATTGAAACCATCTATGAAAAATATAGATTTCGTTTAACCTACGCCTAAAAACAACATTTAAGTAATTAAGACACTAGTTTCTCGATCAAAAACTACGAAAAAAATGGTTTGATGGGCACTTGGTCATTTCGCGCAAAAGCGTTTAAGGAAATGCTAACTGGAGTGGAATGTAACGATGCGTAGCTTCAAAGTAAACAAACATTTTTCCGCCCGTGCAAATGATGCGAAATATAACTCAGAACTATTCGGGTTCATCTAGATTTTAAAAATACACATGATTCATTAGAATACCCCCCTCGTCTCCCGCTTGTTGATGCTGCGTGACTTTTCACGCACTCCAATGCCCTTGATCTCCTCACGATTGGCATTTTTCTATGCATGAGAGATGGATTAATCTAATTAAAGATCTGTGCCTAACCAAGACGTGAATGTAGCCTTTCGAATAAGTTAACGACGAGCATCTGTTTTCGGCGCTTGTGCCTTTCTTGCAAAAACATTACTTCCCTGGATCTGGTCTCAGTGTGAACTAAGTAGAATTATTTGGGTATTTCCTTTGAATATTTATGCGAATGGCAGTCCCCTAATATCAGTATGAGCCAACAGTTCGTCTATATATTTTTACTACACCTGATATGTAAAGTATTTTAAGCTGAGACGCGGGGAAAAATTCCTCCATAATGTATTCAGAAGTTTTCATTTCCATTTTCAGAATTCTTAAGTTAGGGGTGAGCGTCCCTGACCATATCTGAATTCATTCAATTATCTTGGGCGGTTTCAAGGGGGCGTGAGGCAGGGTGGGCTGAAAGTAGGACTTGGAAAGTTTGGGGATCTTTTGATTGGAGTTTGTTGGACGAAGTAGTCGAGTAACATGAAATCGTTGTGCGTGCATATATTATATTTCTTCCAATTGATCATAAACACTTTCTACGTCTTCCCTCCCGTGACTATTTATCGGCGTGTTCATCTGGATCATGACTGAATTCGTCGGGTCTGTTTTTATCCAATATTCTGAAAGACCACATTATTAACACGTAGTCTTGTGGGTCGAGTCCCGTAGCTGTCTAGATTCATTGCCTCTTTGTTTCTACTCATATCATCATGAGGAGGATATTGAGATGGTTTCCCATTGCCTTCCTTAATAGCACTCTTAATGCTAAACTATCACATAAATAACCTCCCCGCTCTAATGAGACTCCCTAGCGACCGCCTTACTGAGGAGCAGACGCTCCTTGTACTACCTTAATAGCCAATAGAAGCAATTATCATTACTGCCAGTACATCTCTAGGAGACAGAGGAATGAGCAAGCCCTTCCACCAGGCCAAGGTCGTAATCCATGGGTGGAAGATTTGTTCAAGGTCAAGTACAAAATTTTAATATCCATTTAAAGGCGTCAATATCTGCAATGTTTACTCCATGTACAATTTATAGAAGTGATTAAAATAGCAAAAATCTTCTGTTTTCGCTTTAATCACCACAAACACTGGTTCGCATATTGGATATGTGATACAAATAGATTCCCAGCACTGGTACAAACGTAATGTGGTCCGAAGTTTCTTGTGTCAGAGCTTGTACCCTATCCATAACGGACTCATTTGTCTACGCTGTGTAACCAAGGGCAACCAATCTACCAGGATAAACTTATGCGACGACGTAGAAGTAACTAGAAGGAGGCGACTTTGACCGCGTTCTTTACGAGAAAAGACTTAACTCCCGCATGCAGTCATTTGCATTAAGGCTGGCAGAGGGGTTGCTTCTCTCATATATAAATGAATTCTCATCAATTCAATCACCATTTATTTTTTATACTCATTACCGGGGTCTCCATCAGTTAAACTCATCAAAGATCGTACATCGTCCGATATAAAATGAGAAGAATCGTATAACATTCCTGCATGTTTATGGCAGTAAAAGTGGGGAGGTTGATAAAGATCCACCTTGTTTATATTTAAAATACAAAGATCGTTGTTACTTTAAAAATTAATCATCATAAAACATTAAATCTACAGTTATTTAAAATGACGAATCCCAAAATATTGTTTTCACCTTCAGATAATATTGCTTTGCTCATTATTTCGGACGCACCATGCGTTAATAATTGTACCAGTTATGGGAAGAAACCAACCCAACCTCCCAACAGTAAAATTCTAATTACGATGGCTGGCAGCCACTTCTGTCGTCGTGCTCAACAAAAATGATAACTTTTCCGAAGCGCTTCGCCAACCCCTCCTCCTATGTTCCCCTTCCGCATGACCCTAACCCACAATTCCAAACTGACATCCTCTCCCATTTAAATACCCCGTGGAACGAATGAAGGCTTCTAACCCACCGATATTGCCATTCTCAACGTCCTAATTCCAAATAAAAGTAAATGATTTTACCGTCAACTCCCGATAAATGTATTTGCATCTAAACACTTGGTGTGGTAATTGTGTTAATATATTATTCTATATGTACTGAGTCCGAAGTAGATGACATTTTGTAGTGTGATAAGTTTTGGCTAAAATGTACGAATAAATATTATATATTATAATATTAATATAAGTAATGAATTTCCAGTCGTTGATTCCCCTTCTTTTTGTGTTATGCACATACTTAGAACCACTTAGTATCTTCAATAATTGGGAGTTGCTGTATTTATAGTTAGAAATGTATTGTATATTTTGAACGTCTTTTTCTTTAGCCAGTGAGAATCCTCCGTATTTACATACATTATTGTGGAATCCCACGAGCCACCGCAAGGGAGTTTCGGCAGATTGGGGGCAATCTGCAGAAACCGTACCATCCATGCAATCTCCATAATGTTTGCTCAGGAGGTCGTATATATTTAGGATAAGTAGTGCAGAAAATCCGAGATATGGGAGTATCTAGGGGCGATTGCTCTACTACTTTCATCCAAGTATTTTAGGTTCGTCTTACTTGTCCTCATTTATACCAGGGGCAGCAATTGCCTGGTCATATTATCGCCCGAAGTGGTCGAGCCTTGTGTATCTCCGCTCGTTCGTGAGAGAGATGGGCGCGCTCGAGACCTTTTCGAATCCGGGAGGAGAGGGAGTGTCGGCGGAAGAAGCCTTTGGTGTGTGTGTGTGCTTCGGGGCGTTTGGTGCACCACCACCGACCGCCCTCATCCGCACTTTCTCCCGTTCCCGGTGCTCCTTATCCCTACCTCTCCCTCTCACCGCCTCACGGCGCCACGCGCAACTACTCTGCCCTCATATTTATTTCTGCCCCTGCGAACTGCGGGGCGGGGAGGGGGGAGCCGATGGGGAGCGGGGGAGGGGGGGGACGGGCCAGTCGGAGGAAGAGGCGGGGGGACTCGCCGTGAAACCGTGTCAGTGAGCGATCCGCCGCCGCCGACCGCGAACGTGCTCTCTCGGTCGGCCCCACGTCACCCCGCCCCGGCCCCTTAACTCTAGCCCTTGCGCGGTGTGCGTCCCGTGATGTGTGAGCGCGTGTGTGTCGTGTCGTGGGAGTCGGAGGCGTCGTTGCCGCGGCGCCTGGACCCGCCCTCTTGGATCCGCCGCGACCCGTGGGAGCAATCGATGTCGGCGAGGATCCGCGGTCGGAAGGGACTTCCCCCGCCCGCGCACTTCCGGAGCACCCTATATGTCGTGGGGTAAGCGACCCTCGGCGGGGTGGAGGGTACTTGGGGAGTTCATCCCTGCTGCCCCCGCCCTTCCGTCCCTCCTCAACGCTCCGCGACCCATTTCCCTCCGCGACAAACAATTGCCGTTAGCGATTCCGCCCGCAGTCCCCCGCCCCCCAGCGAATCCAATCTCGGAGTCGTCTTCCCGTCGTGTTTGTACATGTCGCTGCTAGCGGTGCGTCCGGATTTCGACACGCGCCGCAACGGAGGGGGGGGGAGGTGGTAGAAGGGAGGTCTGCCTGCGGTTTGGGCTCTTCATCCCATGTCACTGTTGAACCAGGCCGTGACCCTCAATTTTTGGACGTGGCTGAAACATTGGATGTGCTTTGTACCAATCTTGGCCTTAAAGTCGTTCCGTGTGGCCACATGTGTGACGTCGCAGATGCGGCATAGATGTAACATATTTTGTGTGGCGGGATCGGCCGCGCCTATGTAAATATCCCGTCTGCAAAGCCTTGCTGACGGGACGCTCGCACGTACTCGCGACCGACACCACCAACAAAAGCATTTGCCGTCCTTGTATGGACTATTGCCATTCCAATCAATGAGGCCAGTTGTGCGTGGGAAATAGGGAGATCGAGTACTTTAGAAACGTCACTTAAAAAGTATCACATTCGCATGGATTATGTTAGCATTTGAAAAGCGTATTTGGTCTCATTCTGTTTAATTCACATTAATGGTTGTTTTTTCTTCAAAAAGCAATTCTTGAAATTGAACTCTCGGTTTTGGCGATGTCTTACTTTTCCCCTTTGAAGTATTGATTTAGTAACCTGGTTGTGACCACGTCGTCTGCTCGAAACCTTTGACTGGACCCCATCCACCATTCGCGTATGACGAGGTTGGGGTCGAACGAGTGGCCTCTCGCGAAGTCTCGCGAAGGGGGAGTCGTGCGTCTGTCAAACCTGGGTGACGCCCGTTTGCCTTTGACGTTGGCAAATACGCTGTCGAGTTGTCATTTCCTCTGTTTTATTATGCTATCAAGGCTGCTACTAATATATTTAAGATGGAAAAAAATCAGGTGAATAACATCGTACCTCATTCACTGTGTATTCAAAATACCCCGTCGCTCCTTCGTGCGCGTACGTAAGGACTAGGGCGCTCTCATGGGATATTACATAGGCGACCAATTAGCTCGGCGCCAGGCCGATCAGAACCTCTCTCTCACTCCGACTGCCTTCCTCTCCTCCCACTTTCTCTTCACCGTTCTCTTATCCTCTCTAGTGTTTACAACCTTCAGCCGCTCTCCTAACCCCCTGCTTCGAGTTGTATATCAAGCTTGCGCCTCAGCACCCAATAGATTTTCCACCTTCCTAAAACTTAAATTTGAAATTTCCGTGCAATAGTCACGGTTTTTCCCTCGACTGTAAAACATCATTGGCTTAACGGCGTACAAATAAGCTCGGTCTCCAGCCCTTATGCCTACGTATAACTGAGATAATAGTGGAAGTGTTAGAAGTACCCTCTACCATATAAATCTACATTAAAAGAGAAATCCTTATGCTTTTTTTTAACTACAAATAAATCCGCGTGAAAGTGAGAAAAAAAGGTTGGATTAAAATGGAAATCAGTTCACTCCATAAAAAAATTGTTAACAATGGATGACCATCGGAGTTTTGATTGGCATTCGCAACTAAAATAATTCATTGCAGATTTTACAATCTGGGATAGTTATCAACATGAAAATGGTTTTACTCGTTTAATATTTACAGCGTTGATGCTTAGTTGTTAATAATGGTTTTCATTTTACATCATGACGGAAGAATTATCCGATACGTTAATGGAATGAAAAATGAATGATGAATTTTAAATAAATGCAGTAGAAGAATATGCCAACCAGAAAATCGAAGTTTAAAAAATAAAAATCCAGTTTTTAATGATAAAACAATTGTTTTAATATGTTAACTAATTTAGTGTTTACGTGTGGTTCATCGAAAACGGTATTGATGTCAATTGCACGTGTAAGAAGTAAGCGGAGTATTTGAAAAGCATTCGATGGAATCGCTCATATAGTTCCACGGCCTTCAGATATGTTCAGATTGAAATAGTCTTTCCCTCGTGGAGTAGATGACAGCGAGACCTCCCCGCCACCCGACTGTCCCGAAAAAGTACCGGCTGCCTCGCGGCGTGTAATGCTTGTCCGTGCCCATGGGTGTGTCGGGCGAGAGGGCGTTATGCTGAGCTTGGGAATGCCCTTAGGCCGTGACTCTGGTCCCCCCTTCCGCCTTCACGGCCCGAAGTTGATCCGATTGGCAAGGCGAGCGAGGCTCGGGAGTCGTGGAATCAAGTCGGAAGGGTTTGAGTAGGGATCGTGTGGGAACGTTACTTTCCGTAAGTTGTTATTGTATTATCCCCGTGTGGACCTTGCTTTATATTCCTTGCTCGGAATTCCATGTCCATTCAATCGGGATGTTAACCGTTACTGCCGTCGATTCCGAAAACAAAGCTCTACTGCTTTTTGCTCGTTCAAACCCTTCGCACTTACGCTCCTGCCTGGATCTTCCTTTATTTAAATGTTTGCTTCCTTCAGCTGAACGTGGGTGCATAGAGAAAACATGTTGCTTTAATCGTTGCCGAAATACGTACCAGCAGCATCAATGAAAGCTGTGGGCCCGGATCTAGTTAATCTGCTTAGTTGCGGGAAGCGAAAGTACGGCATTGCGTAATATTCTCCGGATGGTGTCCTTACGAGTACATGTTTCGCTGACAAAGGACAGGGTCGTACAAATTCCAACGCTTTTCGGTGTTAATCCGTGTCTGTGTTTTTAAACCAGGGTTGCTTTATCAAACTCGGCAGTGTATGACGTCCCCTGGATATGTATTTCATCTCACTCGTCTTTCCTCAATTTTTATCTGTTGGGCAATTAAGTTATCAACATTGGAAAGTTTCGGCACATCTTAATTCGTAGAGTAAAATTTTTCCTTTCCACTCCAGACACCAGCTGAACTTTTGTCTAGATACATCGACCATTCTGGCGAAAAATACTTTCATTTACTTCTCATCATCTTCTCTCTAGTGTTTCATTCAAACACATTCAAATGCGATTGATTGGTTAGGTTTTCTCATAGAATAAGTGAACGTTATTTAAAGTAACGCAAATGAGACCTTAGAGTGTCGTCGTCGTGTTGATGTGACGTGTTGTCCCTGATGCTATTCAACCCACTTAGGGTGGACTTGATCTTATCAAGCCAATGCGAGACCGGATTTTATAGGACTGTAAGTCGAATAAAAAATAGTTATTATGGTATTCTTTGATTATTTTTTATTATGAATGAATAATCAACTAAGTTCCTTTGCATATATTTTTCATTATGATGTTGCTTTTATAAATGTGTAATTATATATGTCGGCCACTAATTTGATTTCGCATTGGATAATGTAACGTACGATGCATTTTTATGACGTCACATGAAAAGGTAACTAATAATCTCATCGGCAATGAAAAAACTGGGTAAAACAAATGAAGGTACCCTGCTTTTTTCCAGTTAGGTCCCAGCATAAAGTTAATTTAGTCTTGAAAATTGTTTATCATATCTTGGACACATTATCGTCATACTACAACGCTACACTGAGAGTGAGTTGGATTGCTGACTGAGTTTTAGCATGACATCAACATCCCCGCCGTTCTACGACCTGCGATGATGAAGTTTGATACCAGTCACCCAGAATGGGTGCCTCGGAAAGAGGTGGTGGAAATCCAATATTTTGATCAATGGGTTACGTGAAGTGAATTGTACTCGTATGTTTTTTAAGCTGCTTTATAATCTCTATAATTGCCGGTAAGGTTGGCTAAGGTTGATGTGGGCAACGCGCCCGCTTGCTGATCCCAGGTCGTGAGTTCGAATCCCACATCGGGCATGGTGGTCGGGTTTATTACGATGGTTCGACTCATAGGACACCTGATGGAAGTCCCGGGGTGGCACATTGTGGTCTCACAAACCGGGGCAGATGGACAATAAGATGCGTCCGCGTGGTCGGTTTTTCCTTGTCGTGGTCTCGTCGTCCGATGTAATGCGGCGCTTCCCTCCTCAGTAGTGAACTCCAAGGTTTCTACTTTTTAAAATAAGAAGCCGTGTTTGCAATCTTCGCGCCTCCAATCTATCTCCCCACTAACACTTTCTGTGTTCGTTCCGGGAAGATTCGTCACGAAACGGGCAGCTTTCATCCTTGCCTGCATTGTTTAATTCCGAGATCTGCTCCCTCTCATTGGACCGCGCTGGAAGCCCGCGGCCCAGCTCTGATTCCCCGAGTCTCCGCCCACGTCTCGGGTCGAGTGGATGGTGACGGGTGCAGTCCGGGTGAGGTCACGTGCGGAGCGGACCCATGTCTCCCGCCCGTGGGCGCTCGCTTCTTACCTGTCAGGGCCGTGTGGGCCGAGGAGTGACGTCCCCTCGCGCCGACCCCCGCAGGATCGTGGCCGGCCAAAATGCAAGGTTCTTCGTCCTGAAGACGAGGCACAACTCCGACCGACACTTCCTCCTTCTGCGGATCCTCGCCCACCCCTCCCCCGGGGTGGCGAAACTCGTAGCCCGGCCGGCACCCCCGCACCTCTTGCCCTCCCACCCACCTTCCCACTCACCCCCTTCCCACGCACACATCGCGCCCCACGGGAAGCCGTTCACTCCCTCTACCACCGCCAAAGTGTATGGTTCCCCCATGTTAAGGGCTGCATGGGACTTGGGGTTGTCCTTAACATACATAAGCTTTATGGGGTGGGTGGGGGTGCCATTTGATTAATTTTCCCTAGGTAATTGGGAAAGGGAATTGTGATTTCCCTAAGTAATTGGGGCGTGGTTCAAGAGTAATGCTAAGTTTGCTTTATTCTTGTATTATTTGGCCATTGTCATGGAGAAAGAATTTTAATTATCTGCGCTCACAAAAGAAGACATTGTGCAAATACTCAGTATTGAAACGTTCGTGTCAGTATTAATTTTTTCATCCTTGAATTTCGTTTTTTCGTCATTTCTTTTTCATTTCTCCGCATATACGAATGATTATAATAATCCTAACATAAATAAAATCATTTTGTTTAAAGTAATATAGTTTAGTAACACAGAGACGTAATTTATCTGATCATAAATCGCAGTGTAAAACGCTCTCGTCTTACATTAAGGCGAGTTTTACATTTTTTAGAGTAAGAAATCTTTTGAAGTTAATGCTAGTGTCGACAACTATGGAAGTGGGTGGTTGTTAATGTAAGCATCCATACAGTGGTGGGAGGGGTGTAAAAGGCTGAAATTGATTTTACGTAATATAAGGACGGTCTTTGTTCTGTTAGACTAACAAGTCGTTCAGTTCAGCCCGGGCAACTTGCGCTGACAATTTTTGTGAGTGACCCTCCCGTGGCCCAGACGATATTGGTAGCTACAATGGGGAGAAATCATATCTATATATAAAACCCGCACGCTCATTATAGCTATATACAGTTATAATAGAACAGGAAACATACGGGCCGAACTTTCACGGACCCCTTTTCTCGGGCAGAGAAGTGCCTCATTCTTTCGAAGGAAATCAAGACCGCTTCTTCCGATTTAAGAGCCACGATAACGGCGTAAAAGATCGACTCCACAGTGGTATGAAACTTCATTCGCGACATTTCGGATTTCCCCGAACTGTTCTAAACACCATTATTCATTTGAAATAAGAATGGTCAAGAATTGTTCTAATGTCTAATGACTTGTAGCCCAACATCCCGTGCATCCCCTCCTCGTGGCGGATCGCAATGTGATATGTAGTTTTACGCCTCCTTAAGTGCAGGACTACAGGCTTTCGGAAATCGTTGCTACTACATACATGCAAGAACTTTGGAACCCTGCCTGCAAATATTAAAAATTCTTCCGTAACCTCCTTTAAAACCACATTAGTTTAAGTATTCATTTCTTCGTATTAACATAATGAATACATGTATCTGCTAATTAGATTTCCTAGCTTTCAATGTAGATGTATCGTTATGACCTGATCTCCCTAGAAACCAAAGTCGTGTTCAAGTATTTGAAATGGTGGAAAATTGCAGTGATGTCCATTCCGATTACTAATATGCTTAAATTTCACGGGAAATCGCCGAAGTCTTCCGAATTTATTCATTACGTGACTTCAGTTTATGTAATGGTTCGAGCAATATTGTGTCACAATGTGAATCTTGATACCAAAAATATACTATATAATTGTAAAAATACGTCCTAAATATTTGACTTTTTTATTGGAAGTCCATGGAATCTTGAAGCATTACAAGACTGTTCTGGAATTTCTTTTCCCTACTTTCGATGTGAAAATAAAATTTTGAATCGGACTCGGATTATACAACTCACCAGGAAGTTATTGGTGGACAAGTGTACCATCTGCGCTCAAGTCATCCAATTTCTCGCTCGCTCTTCATTATAAGTGTCCACTTAGGAGATCCAGAATTGAAATTCGTAACGTGGTGGATATGTGAAAGTGTTGCAATTTCTCCGACGTAATTTTTTAAATCGTCGCACCACCTAGTTTGCTATGAGTGAATTATATGCTGGTTTTAATTGATTCAGCTCGAAAATTCCGAGAAACCGGTTGGAAAAAGGGAATCATGATCGCTGGTGCATCGTGGCGTGTGTTAGTATCATTTCGACGTGGCGATATGACAACCTAATCTGCCGCCACACAGCCTGTATCGAGGACTCGAATGAATCGATAAATAAGACCAATGTATTTTGTGTTGGGCATGTGCGATGTTTTCGATTCTTTGTGAGCGTTCCCAAAGAATAAGCATTGAAAGGTGACATTATCGTTTGGGACACCGTATTCCGCCCCACCCACCGACGGCCTTGGGTGCACGGTCGGAGAGAAAATCACTTTTGACTTCTCGGCGTCTCTTCACTTAATCGGGAGACTTCGTGGGGGACAAAAGCCCTTCTGATGTCGACACATGGTGTCGTTTGCAATATTTTGATTGTCAATTATCGCTGATCTACCCAGTCCTCCAGTATTTCCACGCGTTGGCAATGTATGTCGCATCACCCGTGGCCTTGTCGCCTTTGGCCGCTATCTCCTCTACTACACCCCCTTCCCGTCTCCACATCTCTCCCTGCGAGATTCACAGGGCCGAATGATCTGCCACTTAGAGATGATCACGAGAAGTTGTTAATTGATTGTAGAGATTAACGCTGCCAAAGGTTTTCGCACGGTCGTGATGTAGGACGGCACTGTTTTCCGGGACCTTCTGCCGCCACAGTCCCCTCGGCAAGCGAGACGGAATTTCCTTATATAATGATGTATGTCGTGGTAACAGGTACAAAACGTCATCGCAACAGCAGATCGGTTCGTAGTAAGTAATAATGCACTATCCCACCCTCAATGGTGCATTATTATTTGGTATGAATCGATCTTGCAATGTTGCTATAGTTTACGAAATAGCCCGTTCGAAATGAAAGCCAATGAACCAGCGCATGGTATCTTTTAACAAAATTTAATGGATTCCTCAATAACTTTTGGGATATCTTCATGTCATATTTAGATTTTTTTATCAAAAGATGTGTTGTTAAATATCGTGAAATGTATGAGTAATTATCGTTTTGATATTGTCTTTCATTGAATATTATCTCTAGTGTTTTCCACCTCGGATGGCCTGCCGCTCATGGCTTCAGTTGCATCTCGCGTAGATGGGGAATGGTCATAAATATGTTCCATTATGATTTCTTTAAATGGAGCATTTTGTAATCGTTTTAAGATTTGTATCATCTTGTAGCATGAATTGAGGCGAACGGACGCCATTCTTAATAGGCGTGTGGTGATACGCCAAAAACCAAAGTGGTGCAATTATTTTATTTCTTGGACCATATCTTGATTGCACCTAAACTTTTGACGATTGTTGTGCAAAACTATACGAAGGAAATTTTGGTTTAAAGCGTTCATGGCTGTGTCTATTCCCAAGGTCAGAGTGGTCATACTTAAAGTGGTGTAGACACGTCGTATTTGTGTTCACCAGTTTTCGCGAGCAAGGTTAGATATAATGCAAACCAAGTTGGCTGCGATCGGCTTGAATTTAGATAAATTTCTCTATTTATCAAGCTCAAATTTGGATGAATATTTATTAAAATGAATCGATATCAGCATCAGAGTCAAAAGTTGTTTCTCAGTTCATTTGGGCGTGAAGCGTTCGTAGGTGTAAACCGTCCTTACTTTTTGAGTCACCACCGGGTGAGACTCAACGGCGTAGGTCGTTGTCAGTTGTGTGTTTTCCGATAGCTTCTACGTTCGTGGGTGTTTTCCCATTGGTGGTTTTCCCCGTGCCCACGCCTCGTTTCCTGGTGAATTTCCCCGAAACCGAGATCTCCTTGGTTTTCTTGATAATTGGCAATAGAAGTTGTGAATTATCTCAGTTTCACTTTCAACGTACTGAAACGTGACAAAATCGCGATAACTCCGTGTAGGTGATCATTTTTATGCATGCACGAGCGTGCATCGTACATCTTCATGAGATAAAGGTAGTTTAAAATGTCATTTTACCCTCGAATCATAAGGAATCACATTCATCGCCAACGAAAACGTTCAGGAAACGTTTTTTTCTACCAATTCGTTCCCTGCCTTCAATTTGCTTTAACTCTTAAAGTGTCTTTCATTCGTAGAGTGATATTTAAAACTTCAATGCTGTTGTGCATTCAAAACTTTTAGCAATGATTAATTCCATTATTTTAATTATATAACCTCTCCGTTAGCCCCTAACATTTTTATGATATATAAATTGGGTTTTTCATGGCTGGTGTAGAATCAATCCATGCCACAAGTCCTATCAGCGGCTTTCAGTGTGCCCAGTAGTTGTAGAAGTGTGATCAGATGTTGATATATAAGTTCAGTTGGGGTCGAATGTAAACCATTTCTTCTCAGCACTCCTCACCCAGCGGCGGTATTTCGTCTATCCCCTCACTCCTGATACCTTTTTGTGATCAACCGTGTGTGCAGTTACCATGCAAGTCCTTTCTGTGGAGGATAGGAAGTCGTAATTCGAGTTTTAACAGTTGCTTGAGATCAGTCCGTCCCGGGAGTGTCGATTCTCCTCTTCCGGAAGTCCAGTTATTCTGGAGGTCAGGAAGATATAAAGTTGAGCCGTAAAAATCCGTGGAAGTCGAGTATTACGGGCTTTTCGTCACCATCAACGTCTGCAACACGTATGCACATTCTATCAATGAGCCGGTAGGCCGCGAATTAGTTTCACTCTATTCTGCTCTACGGTTCTTCCAAGGAGAAAGCTCATCGCCGCCGAGGGAAACAAGACGAGAAGCAGCGGTGCTTCGCTCTGGGAAAGCATTCCGTTAATGTGATCATTTTTGTGTTTGAGGACAAAAGTGTTCTGATTTCGGGAAGGTGAGGAAAGTGGGGATGAGGTTATGGGGAGGGGAGGAGGATTTGGGGAAACCCGACTTTGGTGGTGTGGCCTTTGGTGAGAGCTTTAGTCGCCAAGAGGAGAACCCCACCCTAGATAAGTAGGTTCGGTGTCCCGCACTCGTAAGTTTTCTCTTGGCGGCAACTGAGTTTGGAAGAGGAGCGGCGTTGAACATTTTTGGAACCCCTGGGTGTTCAACTCGGATACTCGGAGAGGGAAGCCTATGCTTACAGCCCGAGCCGTGGGAAGATTAGATGGCTTCTTCATGCCCTTCTTGTGACTAAATATGTCACATGCATCAATCTATCGTAATAATGCATCAAGTTCACTAGGTGAATCTGCGTGCATCTATTATAAATATTTTACTGTGTTTTTGTTCATCATTATTATATTAGTACTGAAGTTGCTTTCACTTATTATAAAGAGCCTATAAAATTTCCACGATGTAACGCCCGACCCATTCCTTATATTGATGTTTGCCTTGTTACGAGATGAACGCATGGGTTTTTTAATGAATACGTCTGGGGCTTGCGGTATTCATTATCGAAAATCTAGGGTCGATATAAAATAAGGATCGAGCTTGCAGGGGCATATCAAAGCATCGATATTTTTAGGTTGCATCGAAAATTATTTCTGAATATCGTTCTTATCGTCCTGGGAAATACCTTCCATGCCATCGTATCGTCGATAAATATCGACTCGATGTATCTGTTCCTTAAATATTTATCTTCATGCTTTAGTCGAGGTGAAAAAAATGTCGGCGTGGTATCAATATGTCATCCTATCCCACAGTCCTCATTCCGTTAAACATAATTTTCTTTGTATTTCCGTCGTAACGGTTGTCAAGTGAAGGTGAATATTAACGAATAACTCTTGTCCTGGACATTTAACATTTTTATTGAGGACACGGAGGTACTCATTGGGAGTGGTTTTCAGTTAGTTTAGCCGTATTTAAGCCGTATTTTTTTTAGCAAAGATGCCTCTCTGTTGGAGAAAATTGTAATGTCTGGCGTGACTTGGTGGAAAATCTTCATATTGAAATTGAAAAATAAACAACTTGGCTTTTCCGCATAGAAAATTTTATTCGCGATCTAGGTTTCGTTATGCTTTTTCATCTTCAGGTCATCAGGTCAAAGAAGATGTTATAATATAACGAAACCTAGGTCGTAAATAAAATTTTCTTTGTGGAAAAGCCAAATTGCTTATTTTTCAATTTCAATATGAGAGGCTGAGCGTAATTCGGTCAGACAAGTTCTCTGCCAACGTTAAGTAGGCTACTACTGGTCTTGGAGGAGTCTGCTACGGGCCGCTTTTCTCCGTCTTTGTGGCAAGGCCTTATTAAAGGACCCGCCTCATGCCTCGCCGAATAAATGTGCTATCCCGACCTTGCGTCACCTTCCTTACAGGTTTTTATTTGAGAAGGGGCCCAAGGCGGCAAATCAAACTCGTCGCCGTAATAAGAATGTAAAATAAGACATTCATCGTACTATTTGTTTTTTTTTTGCAGCCAAAAAATATTTGCACTCCGTTTCAGTGCAGACTGTCTTTTTGCTTATAGTCGGTAACATTCCTCCTCAGGGATCGTCATGGTTTATGGATGCGTATATTTTGAAATCTGTTCATGTTCATGCCGAAAGGATCCCCTTTCTCAGTGGTTTCTCTTGAAATGCGGACTGCGTTCGAGTTTGGGGCATTGTTTAGTGTGAAATACTATAGCAGAAAAGTATCTTGGGTGAAGGAAAAGGTATGAATTATATGTGAGATAGCACACTGGGTATGTGAATTCACTCGATAAGATGTGTACCAGCAGGATCCGAACTCTCGATTTCCGGCCGAGTTCTCTTCGAGTGGTCCCAGGCTCGGATCCGGGTGGCACGCCTGATTTTCTGTGCAGATTCGCATATTTTTCTGGTCGGCCGTACATATCTTTTATATATTTTTTTCCAAAACATAAGGCGATGGTACTTTTGAAGCGCCCATGGAGCAATTTTGTGCCCAATTTCAGAGATTCGGAAGTGATCAAATATTTTTTTGTGTCCGCTCAGAAATTTTGCATCATGGGGATGATGACCTTCTCGGTGTTTTTTTCGCGTAACTCATCGTGTATGCGAATGTTGACCACCATGTTCCCCGCAAGTCTTCTTTTTGTCTCATTGCCTGTTCCTTTCTCCCTCATACCTGCGGTTAACTATTTCGCTTTCCAACCCTTCGGTTGCACAATTCTCTCTCTTGTCGGTCTCCTCCGCGCTCCCTCTCCCACCCTCTCGCTGGCACTGCCGCCTCTTCGACCGCATTTCACCTAATTGTTTTCTAAGTACTGTGCGTCACGCATGAATTTGTTCACCTTTCCCTCCCACAATTGGTCGGAGATGCCGGGGTGCACTCCCCAAGTCCACCCTAGACCATGACGCCAATCCGCGTCCGGTCGCATTTTCCTTCGGGCAAGGATGGCAGGTACCGTGCGGTGAGACATTTTTCGGAGTTCGTACCGCGAGCATGACCATGTCGTGCATAGTAACCCCACGGCACGTATCAAAATGTGCCGCATCAATATTATTTGCCTCATTTTCTGATAGAGATATTTTTCTGAGTTAGTCATGCACTTAATGCTTAATACGTGTGGCGAGGTTCGTGTTATTATGAGGCATTTCGAAGAACGGGTGACCCAAGGGAAAATTATTTTCATTCGGTATACGTGTATATATTGATGTGTGCCCGGACATCAGAAATATTTTGATCTTGATCCTTAACCTAGCTCGACTGCGTTGTGTACCACCTTATAATTAAGACTAAAAATTTGATCATTCAGTGGGTGAACCCCGAGCAGTGAATGTTATTCTCCATATTCTAAACGAAAATGGGAGAATATGTTTTTCCCCATCTTGATTTTTTACTCAGTTCGAAGGTGTATAGAGGGTTGATAAGGAATAGATGGAGAAAATGATGAAATAGTATCGTACTTTCGTACCACACCCTGTAAAATATTCCGTACTAAAATTTCGTCCTGTAAGTCAGGCTAATGGCTTTATGCCGTGCCGTTCTCCCACTTTTGCCTTTGGGTCAGTGGAGAATGTCGTTCAATTTTTGTCGTTGCTCCTGCGAGCGGCCCTCCCTCATTCCTCCCCGTGGGCCGTTGCTGAGTGTAATTGATGGGCGGTGGACTCTACCAGGGCGGTCAGTTGGTGATAGTGTTTGTGCTCGGAGCCGACCCCAACCCTTTCCCCCTCTCCCCTCTCCGCGTGCCGGGTTCCAGGCACAACGGGCGTAAACAGAGTTCGCGTAAATGGAGACCGCGCTGACTCTGTAAAGCAGGGATACACTCCACAAACTCGCTAACTTCACTCCCCCCGCCGCTTCTTGCATCTCCCCTCCATGCCAGGCGTTCGATTTTCCCAAAAAAAAAGTTTTAGGAATGATTTTTTTTGACGCAAAATGTGTGAAATCTAGGCCTTTTCGTTTTCTCGAATTTTTTTTTTGTGGAAGCCCGAACTCCTATCGATCTGTGATACTTGGCTGCGAATAAACTCTTCGTGCCTTGAAATACTTGGACAGGTTTATGCATCTCACACGATGCCATATTAATACTGTGCGTTATCATCTAAACAGTAGTATCTTCTCTGACTCCTGAGATCCTTAGAGAGACTCCTGAGAGAGTGTGGGTGCAGACAATCTTATCAAGTTTTTCTGTCTTGACGCAGCTTGGTCTGGAGGTACGGCACGGGCGTTTGGGATGTGCAGGCGCGATTGTACGTAATGTGTAGCCGCTTTATCATTGTTTCCCGTTCTCTGTTTGCTTGTGAATTTGGCCCAGCGGTTGTGGCCCACTCCGAGGGACGAGGCCATCTTTGGAAACCGTGAGGAAGGGAGAGCCAAAATGAAACATTGACATGTTGTGCTGATCTTAAATGTTCCGGGGTTGCTGCGAGCGTGTAAACCAGTACAAGTTAAGGGAATAAGGTGTCTTAATTGTCATATCACAATGCGCACTCTATTTTTACGAACGCTTATCTCATACATTTATGATAAACCCGAATTACGACGAAAATCACTCTTTAAATTAGTAGATTTTTATTTTTAAATAAAATAGGTGTACTCGCCGTCATAATTTGTTCTTGTAATCATATGGGATGCTGTCAGTAAGGATTTATTTACTGTAACAGTGCATATTGTGTACAAAACTGTGTGCCCTAAATCATCGAAAACTGCATGTGCAGGTATTTTTTCAAAAGATTCTGACATGTTGAGCCCTTCCTGCGAAATCCTAATAGTAGTAGCGTTGTGAATCCAATAGTGTCAGCTTTAATAGACTAGTCAAATAAAACTTAACACAACCATAGTGCCACAAGCATACCTTTTTATATTGTACGTAAGACCTTTGGAGATAGGTGCCAAAATCTATGAATCGACGGAGTTATTGTTATTTGAACAAGCACTGGGTGGTGTCAGATTTCCAATCCGATGGGTCGTTTGCGATGACATTTTTGCCTTCTACGGATACAACTTACTGCCGGAAAAAAACTCAAAATGTCAGTCGGGGACATTCATCTGTCCGATGGCCATGTTCGGGTCATGTTCCCTCTTAAAGTCCGCCGGTGCTCTTCTTTCTCCCTTGAGTTGAAATTGCTTCAATATGAGCATTGGCACGATTTCATTTTACTGGTTCGCTTCAAAATTCAAACTGCCGTGGGTGAAGTAAACGGCATCGTGTGTTTTAACCGCCAGAAAATTTTGGATGATCTACACGCAGTTGACATTTGGAGGTTTTTGTCAGCAGTCGTGAATTCGTAAACCTATGGCCGAACGAAATACACAAGTGGGAGGAAATTCACTCCGTCATTTTTAACTCGGTGGAGTGTTGAAGAGCACAGACTGCTTTGTGCGCGTAATAACACTCACGTTTTTGCTGTTCCCGTATTGTTTTCCTCGTGACGTCTTTTTAAAGGCAAAAACACACCGGAAAAGTTATGTTGACAGTGCCTTTAGTGAGAAAAGTAAACTAAAATTGAGGGAGTTAAAGTAGGTGAAATATCGCATTGTTTTTTTTCTTTTTTCAATCTAAGAATGGAGATGGAAATTATTAATTTTCCATAAAAATTGACAGTGAATGAATAAGTCGGCTATTACTTCCATCGTATTCGTTACCCCAAGGCCGGGTTTCAAGCTTCAGTTTCGCCACGACTTTGTTTCGACAGAAGTGTTGAGATGAGCAAAAATGTCGGCCACTAGGGAATAGGAGAAAGGAGTTTGAAATGTAGGAGTACTCAAATGTTAGTTGATGGAGAAGGGCACTGAGATGTAGGTGGGGTGTCGTCCGCACGAATGCGCTTTCGGCTGCCCTTCGGCAGCGGGTGAGAGCGCGCACAAATACTTCCGCCACTCTCCGCGTCGCGAGCGGAGATGTTCCTGAATCCGCGCCGCAACACAATTAGCGACGAAAGTTGAGTAATTCCTCCGTTCGTGGGGTACTTAACGCGAGCATCCCCCGGAGCGTAAACGATCCCCGAGAGTCGCGCGAGGTCTTTCCCGCGGGAGGGATTTTCGAGCGGCTGGGGTGAATTTGCATAGGGGCAGAAGGGGTGAGGAGGCCGAGTAATCTTCTGTTGACTCTCTCGTATGTGTGTGTGTGTACTCTGGAGCGACGGTACGGACGTAAAAAGCCTCCCGCCATCTCCGCTCCTCTCTCCCCGCACCTACTCCTATCTTGCCCGCCACCCCACCTTCCACAGCGAATCCTGCCCGTCGCTTCGTCCACGTCCGCGGCCCGGAGACCCCTCGTTCGCAATCGCAGAGGCCGTCATTAAGGTGCCTAGAGCGGTAATTGTGTCCCATTGAGTGTTCTCGCTTCTTCCCTTAATTTTCATTACCACCGAAGATATGCGAGAATCTCATTTCATCTAAGCATTGAACCCATGTGAATTTGAAAGAAAATATATCTTCGTAATTTTTGGAGCATTAAGATTATCTTTTGGAATGCCAAATTGAAGTTGACTCAGTCCATACCGTGCGGTTTTTTAAAATTACATTGGACATTTGTTTAAAGCGTACTATTTAAATGCAAATGTTGGTATTGGGCACCTAATAAAAAATCGTGTTGATTATGTTTGAAAGTGTCCCACGTAATATCAATTTGCTGCGTAAATGTTAATGCGGAGTGTGAAAATAATGCGGAACCCTCGCATCCGTTGTAGGATTGAGTGAAAAAGTAGGTGCATGTCACGAAACATTTACAGGGACCAGTTTGCCTGCAGAATTTGGCGATGGATAAAGTATGCGAACGTATTCACACTTATGGGAAGGGGGGGGTGGCAGTTTCTTTCACTGTGCCGCCTGTTGTTTCCAGGAAGTTATCGTGCCAGATAAAAATACGTACCTTAGATTAGCCACGCATGCATCAAAAAGGATTTGTCGGATCGCTGAATTTGAATTCCGGACCCTCAGGCGCGTAGTTGAACGCTCTGACCACTTCGGCTCGTCAATCAATGAATGAATATGTGATGCTTTGAGGTAGTTAGCGCTCGTCCGTACGAGGGAGGCTCTTGAAGTTTAAATGCCTCGGTTATTGCCATTTTGGGACTCCCAGTTAAAAATAATTTGTAACTATTGAAAGTCATTGTAGTGTCTTATTGTCGTTAACCGATTGGCAATATTTCTTATATCAATTAATGATACTTAACAAAAAATGTCATTAATTGTGTGATATGAAACTTGGGTTACCATGGGTGCCCAAATGTCTTTTGCCAAGGGGTTGTTATAATGTTGGGGAAGAATGCATATTAATTCCATTGAAAATTATTCCAAATATTTTGTTAATATAATTGGAAAATTTAATCATGTATAATTAAAATTTTGCTGGTTTTTTTACTGTACAAATTCAGCCTGGATTAAAGGCGAAATTGTTTGCATCCCTTAGACTTAATGAGAAGATAGCGTGGTGGGGCATGTTACCTCCCAAGGTAACATGATAAGTCATATTGGTCAACCGACTTTTTTACATTAATCTATTAAATGTTAGATTTTCGAAGAAGTGGGGTATTCACTCACATTTCAAGTATTTTTTTTATTGAAAACATTCGACAGGATCCTTTGTGTCAAACATCGTGTCAAAACTGATATTTCGAAGGATTAATTAATTCCCGAAAAACTGGCGTGGGAAGCGCCGCTATTAAAAGTTAAAATGGATAAAACATCTTTTGAGATGCTTTAGTGAAATTTGCAGAGTACTTTGGGTTATTCGAGTTGATGGCAACCCATTGGCCACACCCCACCCCGGCATTAGCACCGGCGCATGGAATTCTCTTCCCCTTCCTTGTTGGGACCGTCAAAAGGGGTTGGTTAAAAGAGAAGCGGGGGGGGGGCAGGGCGTCTGCGCGGGCGGGCGGGTCTCGGCCGTCTACCTCGAATGCATTGATGTGTCTGCATTGGAAGGTCGGGTAGGGCATGACAGGAATAGAATTTTTGCCCCAGCCGTGAGTTGCTCGGTAGGGCATCAAGGACCATACTTTTTCATATTCCGTCGCGAAGCCTGGTCTTGCACTCTATCGATCGTTTACTAGGCTTTGAAATACGGCTGCTGGGAAACGAATTGGGTCATTGAATGAATTCAACCATATTTTTGGTTCCGAGTGGAATAGTATTTTCATTCGGTGCTGCGATAATTCTGAGATAGGAAAATATTTTTAATGGACGTTCTAAATTTGTTTCCACTTAATTTAAAATGTTTCTCTTGCCTCTTTGCCAATTTCCGATTTTGTGTAATATATTTTTGGAACTGTTTTGAAGGGTAAATTAGCATTTTAGTTGTATTGTTGGTTTTAGAATAGAAATTTTATTACGATTTGCGTTTGCAGAATTGTAGTGTAAAGTAATATTATATGCCCTTCAAATGTTTCAAGTTAAATTCTGTAAGGAAAATCATTCTGTTCTGCATCAAGTAAGATATGATACTTCCCTGGCGTATGACGTTCAGGAATTCCTCTCGGGTCTTACACCGGGCGAGCGTCTCCATTTTTGCATTGACGTTTCGATGCACGACTCGAGTCTCGTCTTCAGGTCAAGGGTTCCACGTCTCCCTTTTTGGTCTCATACACAGCTCTCATAATACAGCTTGGTGTAGAAGACCCGAGGGGATTTTCATATTATACGTCGCTCACTTAATTTAAATTGGAGGGTGTAATCCGGAGGAACAGAAAATGTTTGGACTTTGGGTAGATCTGAGAGAAGTTTTTTGACATAGCGAACTGGTATTACATTTTGAAACAGACGCATTAAAATTTGAGTAATACTGAGTTCAGCTAATGGAGCGAAGTGGTAATTGCGACTATATCTGTCTTGGGGAATGACCGGTGTTTGTGTTTGTAAGCGCTTGGACGTGGTGCGTCTTTCGTTCAAGGGCACTTAACAGTAAGTTATTCGCCGAGGAGGGAATGATAATAAAAAGTGACATTTGTGTATAGTTTGAGCGTTTAGAAGTAGAGGGCTGTAAAGCACCCATTTTCCAAAAATTAATCAGTGCGTATTTGTTCGAACTTAGGTCGAAATGTCTCCCAAGTCTTCAATAGCATCCAGGTCTTGTGCGCGTATTTATTAGCACGTACGTTTACGCAATGCCCCGCAAACCGTCGCTGGTGTTCGTGTCAGGGGCTTTTGGGGCGGCAGCCATGGAAATATTGTGTGAATAATTTTGTAAAGGGAGTAAATATTTAATTCATTCGTACGTTTTCCACTCTCATAAGTGAATTGTGTCGGGGTAAAACTAATCGATGACTGAATCGACTCGCCAATTATCTCTCTCCCTAGTTTTGGCACTATTGTTTGATCTGAGCATGCTCTTGTGTAAAGTTATGCGATTGAAATGTTTGCAAATAACTATTTTCTCATTGGTTTAACTTGTTATACCAGTCTTCAGGCCTCCGGGACCTGCAGTACTATTTCAATCCGTAATTTTGCGAGCAGTTTTCCGCTGATAGTGATGCTGTTGTATTCCAGAAATCTAGATGCAGAGGGAAATGGCAAATGAAATAAATGTCTTCTTACACTCCTTTAATTGATCATATCAAGCGTGCTGGCGGTAGGGTGGGTGTCGATGCCTGGGTTGGTGGCTGTTCTCTCTCTCTCTGGTGCCACTTAGAGCGCGGACCGTTCACTTGGTGGCTCGAAAATTGCGAGTCCGCCTATCGGCGCCTGCGGTTCCGGGGAAAGTGGTCCGATTAGTTTTGGCCGTCTTTTGAGTCCCCCAACCCCCCCGGCGAACGGATAACTTCTTCCCCTCCGCGAGTTTCTACGCTTGTTTTCGACTTCCTCGGCTGAACCTGCATGTCGGGAGTTGAATAATTGAATCTTCGTGGCTCGTTTCGTTTATTAGGAGCGAAAAGGTTGAATCTGATGACATTGATTCGGTTTCCGTGAAATAGTTTCCCGATGTTTATTCAGGGCGGTGTTCCTCATCTGGAGATGGCACACCGGTGTCCAGCAAAAATTTAGATGAGTGATGCTGAACTCTTTAGATTGGTGTCGCTAACTATCCATTACCCCATCACAAATGAGCATTAAGGTTTTCGGACGTCACTCGTTAAGTTTACTCATGCACAGTGAAATGGCAAAAATTATTCACCAATGTTGAGGTGCCACTTAAACGTGTTAGTTTTTGGCGTTACATTGTGGAAGTGTTTACCTGGTGAATCGTTGACACTTAGCACTTCTTCTGTATTAAAAGATTTTATTCCGAGCCAAATTTTCGACTTAAAACATCACCATGTTTAGTCCGGAAGTGACTCTGTCCTTCAAAGCCAATGAACTTGTACATGAAGCTGTTATTCAAAAACTAGCTAGTGATAAATTCCTCGGTATTGGGCTTCGCTTTGTGAAACTACTCAAACCTTGATAATTTTTTTATTTTACTGATTCTTTAATTTATAACGATCCAGGTTTCGACGTAATTCCGGTTTCAAACCTAAAGATAACACAACATGTCGATATAGGATCCTTGATAAAATGGAGGCATTGTCAAGATAGAATTACGTTATGATGGTTTTTCTTTTTCCCATACGTGGTGTTTGGGTTTTAATTGGATGATACCAAATGTTTCTATTTGCCCGGATTGCTCCTAGCTATAATTGTTTTTCTTTTTGCTATTTTCTCACCTTAGAAAGCGGTCGTTTTAGCAAAAACGTTTATTCTGGGAACATTTGCTCCAGGTGTACGTAAAAAGATGGTAATTCGAAGCGCCTGCATTTGGAAAACCGAGGGAAAATTTATGCATATTGATTGATGTGTTGTGTAAAATTGTGTGTGTGTGTGTGTGTGTGTAAACAACTAAATTATTGATATTTTTTTCTTGTTGATCGGGAAACTGATGTTAATGAGATGGGGATTTTATTTTTTTTGCGTTAAAATTTTGTTTGGAAGTTTCATTTAAGTGTATTTTTTAACTGACTGATTTTATTTATTATCTTTTGTGATATTGATTCATGTCATGATATGCCATGTTATTTTTTCCAAGGTAAGTTTGATTGTAATACTTGGGACTTGTGTGCCACCTGATATTTTTTATCTGCACATGTAAGTTTTAATAATAATATATTGCTTCGTTGAGCTATAGTTTTTCCGAAGTTTCAGGCTTGATAATTTATAATATGTAGGATGTTTCTTCTTGGATTTTTATTTAAACTATTTCTGACCTTTATTATAATACATCATGTACAGGAAATTTGTATTCATTAAATAAACAAAGAATGCATTGAGGGTAGGTGTTGTGAGCCGCCGAGGAGAATACTTACAGACGGTTCCGATTCCCGGACGGGGATTAGCCCTGACACCTAAGACCCAATGGGTGCCCCACCCCCGTGTAGGACACCCCTTGGCAGGTAGAGCGAAGTGAAGAAGTGGCCGTCGACGGAGACCGCGGTAGCCGGCGCGGCGGCTCTCCTCTCCCGCCGCCTATCGCCCTCGTGCGCCTCGACTTCGATTTGAACGTAACGCCTCCCAAAAAGCGTTGCACTTAGAGATCCTCCAATTCGTCACAATTATGACTTCATTTATATATATTCGCTTGTTATCCTCCTCTTTGAGACCAAAAGATAGACCGTGTATACCGCTGAACGATCGATCATTGCCCGCCGATCACCAAGTCTTCATTGTTCCCCGAGGACGTGGGCGCGTTCCTCGTATCAAGCTGCTAAATCAAAGCAATATTTATAAAATGCAGACCACCGGTCGCGTGAAGGAAGGTGACTCGCGGGGGAAACGTCGAAGCATTTTCATGATACCTGATCGAGTGAGTTTATGTTGGGTCGAGGCTTCGGGAACAATTTTGTCGTGCCAATGAAGCGAGTGGAGCTCGGCGTAGTAGGTCCACGTTGCAAACCCGGCGGGACGTGCGTGATAATCGCGTGCTGACGAAAAGCGCCTCGTGCCGCCCATGGGCGATTCCGTGCCTCCAGTCCGCCCATCATGGGAACACTGGTTGAGATCACTCGATCCGGGTTAACGTTACCTCCTGGGTAATTTTTCCCTTGAAATGCTAATGGCGGGGCCGTTGTTTTCATCGCTTCCTTCTATTGGGCATTACGCTGACGTCAGACATTTCATGGGATTATGAAATGGGCGAAATTCAATAAACCCTGCGTAAAGCACCTTGACTCTAACTTTGTCGTTTTGGTATTTCAAATCTTTGAAAACCTATTAGAAGCTCATGTTTTTTTAAAAATGTTGAATGACGACTGCCTTGATTAAATGAAATAATGACAAACATACAGACCCTGTACATGTTTTACTCCTTTCAATTCGCGTCTTGGACTAAGGCAACCGAGTATTTCTCATATCGAGGACGGTTGATGAATATTTTTCGTTGAAATTTTCTCAGTGGCTGATTTATAGTTTAAACGATCATGTCTTAAAAAAGAGTAAGTATTTTGAAAATTAGTATAATCAAGTGATTCAGCGTTGGTTGTATAAGCTGGATTAATTTAACGCAATATATTTGTAAGTATTAATAATTTTTTTGACTTATTGAACGTTAAAGTATCCACCAAGCCAATCGTTTATGCCAACAATTTGAAATAATATATTCCATTACTTTAGGTTCGTATAGAATAATTTGTTGCTTTGGAAGTTGTGATTAAAAATCTTTTCCATTGAAGGTTACTAGATGTTTTCCACTCTTTCCATTAAGCACGTCTCAAATGCGTGGCTATGGACACGGTATGACCGCCATGGGGGTCGTAAGAATCTCTTTATGCACTTCTCCCTTGGTTGTCTTCCGGTCGTCCGTAGCTCAGTTATCACACTGGAATGACACTGGCTGCGAGGTTAGCTTTGGTTCCCCAATGATCTAGCACTTTGCCTTCCATTGATTACAAATTCCCTGTCGTGATTACATCAACAATTACCCTAATCCCCTATGCAATGGGAGTTTTTCGTATATTTTGTAACAAAATGTAATTAATTATTTTATCGCCTGGCATGTTGGGAGTTTACCTGTAACACCTTTCCATGGGATTATATCGCTGAGTTATAGCGATTAATTTTGCAAATGGATGGCATTGGAAACGTTTTCGTGTTTTGTAACAGATTCCAATTGCGCAGAATGTCTAATTACTTACGAACAAATGCCTGTCGCCACATGGTAAGGACGAGAACAAGAAGTACACTTTAGCAAGGAAGTAATTTGATGCATGCCTAACGAAAGTTTTTATTTTCTTCTTGCCTGTTTACGATATTTTAATTGTCACAATTGCTAGTTAAGCAACATATTTCTACAGCATATTTTAAGTTCATAGTGTTTTCTTTTACGACTTCATTCATTTATAGCTTTTCGTCGAGTCTGATCCGTAAAAAGTCTTAGCAATGTTCCCGTGTTATTCAAATGGCAATTTTCCGGTATTCATTTTTCCACACGGTAAACTTTTTTTCTGCTGCCAACTGAATTTCGCAAAATAGAAATGGAAATCTACTATGCAAATTTTCTCGAAGATTTATCCCAAACGCCTCTTGTTTGTGTTTTTATCGACTGGTAATTATTCTGTCCGCCTAATGTACTTGACTCTCTCGTGAGAATTTCCTGGTCGCGGTCGAAGTACGTGTGAAAATAAATTATAGGCGCCGCTGTACGAATTGATCTTTGCTTCTTCTGCCGGATAATGACTTCTGGAATGGAAATATTTTATCTTTTTCGTGTCCTGGATCCGTCTTGTTTTCGAGAACGGGAAATTTTCGTACTTGTATGCTAATAATTAACCTTGAAATTATTTTTCTTGCGTCGTAAATGTGATTTGTTAAGAATAATTCCAGTGAGTTTAATTCGGCTGATGAAGTAAGGAAAAATTTATTTGAGGAACTTCTCGGCTGTTGGATCGATAAATATCCACTGGAAAAATAAAATGCCGCGGGATAATTCAGTCGAAGAAGGTAATTTACGTAAGCATGCGTGGTTTCAAATTTCAGGGAATGCTGAAAACCCAATCTATTTAAATTCATTTTTCGTGGTGTGCTTAGCATTAATATTATTTATGTGCGTTCAAGTTCCCCGTCAATTGTGAAAAAATCAAGTGAGTAAAGGTTCAGTTTCAAAAAGTCTTGGGTGTCCGTCCCATCTTATTTTCTTAATAACTAAATTTTCTTCATGTACGAGTATTTTGTTTTTTTTTTCGGGTTCAATGGGGTATGAATGTCTGAGTATTAAAAAAAAATTCCAACTCTGAACCCTTGTCGCGGAAAGAAGAAAGCGTTGAGAAATGGATACGTGATTTGCAAGAGCTGTTTTTGTTGGTATTTAATGACGACTAGGGAATGGTGACTTTTTTCATCCAGTGTACAAATATTGAGTCGACGGAGAGATCGGCCGCTCATCTTATTTCTCCCAAGAAAATATTCTATGGTCTCCGTAATTATTTTTTAGCCCAAAATTATTCAGCAACCATTTTTTTATATTATTTTCCCGTATTCTACTTTCATTCGAGTGTCGCGTATTTATCTGAAGGTTTCTTTTTCATCCTACTTTAATAGCGCATCTCTGCTTCACCGTGACATTTGTATGGTTCAGCGAAATCACTAGCTAAAGTGTAATTTAGAAAAAAAAACGTTCCCCGTTTGCCCGTTTTGCCTGTTCTCTTACATTTCCATTCGTTCATTTTGTTCTAGGCGTGCAACCTAATTTCCATGATTTTCCCGTGGATTCGGTGTACCCAATTTTGTTCTCGGCTATACGAAGCCAAAGGGAAATTTTTAAATCAACGCCCAAAGGGACATGTCGTTGTTTGCAATATGCAGATAAACACACGAAGCATGTGCCAATTACGTAAATTGCTCCCCAATAGTGCTATTCGGATTTTAATTAAAGAGCACCAATTACTTTATGTTCACGTAAGGTCATATGAATTGGTATAACGGTTGCAATAGAATCCGTAATTGTATCTTTACCTGTGAGCATGACCGAACGGTTGCCCTTGGCGTGGACTCTCAAAATCCTTTTCATGGCCCGTCATCTTCGCGTATTGTGCGTGGGAAAAAATTACCCTAATAGGTTGTTTCGGCTGTCTAGTCCCTGAACGCCTTGTCGTGATTCCACCGTTATGTGTCATGTGAGGGAAGAATTAACGTCTCGGTGTCCCTGTTAATTTCGCACGATTAGTATGTTCCCCCTGCCTGTATTCTTCATGCCAAAAACTGCGCTAATCAATAATATCATTGTGTGTTTTGTCTTTTGGTGAAACATTTTAAACGAATTTCACGAATTGGATTTTTATCCCGTTTAAAAGAAATCATTCCCCACTGTGTCTCAAATTTTTAAGGCATATTCGGGATGCTCTTTAATTATTGAAGAGTGACGGCACTTTTTGATTTGTTCACTGTAATACATACCGCAAATCCTTTTATAAGGGGAGTTAAATGCAGCTCCTCGAACACGTGAAAAATGTTACCCGCATGTGGCGTTGTTTTCACTTGGCCCATATTCCCCTCCGAAACTGCGGGTGGAGTGGTAATGGGACCTCATTTCGGTGGAGTGTGTTTGTTAAATACTCATATTTTTAGATTCTTCAGTGGACCTGACAAGTAACACCAGGCAATGTTGTCGTTGTGATCACTTAAAAAACCTTGGACGGCTCTCGTAGTTCGTTTTATTTGTTACAACTCAGCGGATGACATCATGTCGTCGATGATGATATCAAGTTGAAAAGCTGAACTTCATACATTTACCACCTGATGATGTTACATACTTTCCAACGAAACCGCGTACGTGAAACATATATTTTAGTGTTGAAACAAAGTGTTTTCATTCCATTCCTACCTACAGCGAAGGAGTTTCCCCAAGTGAGGCCAGAAACAGCTTAATTTAATTTTCGAAGTGCTAATATCATCGATATTAATCACGAGTAGAGGAATGCCGAATGCTGGATTTAGGAAATTGGAACTTAACACTGGAAGTTGCTACTTTTTGTTTGCGTCCAGATCGCGAGTTCAGTTTCTCGCGTTTGCTTGCGTTCCGAAGTGATTTGAGCTGGCGGATCAGTTTATTTTGTCGTGCGCAGTCAACAGACTCTTGACATCTAGGAAATGCGGGTCTTCTGCTTTCCGGAGATGAGGTCGTGATGGTGCATCGCTGGGAATGGCGGAGGGAGGAGGTTTTGACCCCTATTCCACCAAAGTACCCCTTTCCATTCTCGAGCGCGACCGTGCACAACACGGCCTCGCGTCGACAACTACGCTCGCATATGCGGTTTGGGGGCCAGCGATCCAGATCGACGCGTTACCGTCCCGCCAGGAGAAATTGTACCCCCCCCCCCCCCCCCAGTGAAAGCACTGAATTAAACTGCCAAGATTTCGAAGGAAAAAAAAGGGGCAAGGTGGTTTTTCTCTCTCGCGTAATGCTTCTCAGCAGCTCAATGCTGTATCGAGTCCACTGCCGTTTGGCCTTTTATTTCGGAATAGGTACGAAGTCGAGGAAAATTAGGTTTCAGTATCTTAGAGTTCAGTATCCGAAGTTTTGAAACTTGGGGGCGATAATTTCTTTTTTTTTTTAAGCATTGGAGGGAAACAAAAGAAACTTTTCTTCTCCCCTGGCATGGTTGGTTCATTTCTTGAAATTGAAATACTACCCCCATTAATTATTCAAGGAGTAAAGAAGTGGCTCAGTGGCTCGCGAATAATTTCTTCTCCTGAATAAGTCTTATCGATCGTGTTTTTTTTTTTTGGGCAAAAATCGGACGTTGTATCTCCACCACTAAATGTTGCGTAATTAGCATTGATTCTTTGCAGTTTCTCAAAAAAATTGAACATTTGCTAAGAAGTATCGGTGAAGTCCTCTGTTTTCTCAGTAAAAGTATTAAAATATTGATTGAAGGGTGATTTTTGTCTTTCTTCTTAGCGTTTTCGTCGACGTTTAAAAGGGCTCTACTGTGGGTGAATGAGTAAAGTAACTTTTCAAATCTTAAGATTGATAGTAAAATACAGGTGGGTCATGCAGAATGAAATAAATAGATTTCTGCTGCAATAACATTTAATGACTTGTCGTAGATTTATTTCGTTCCTTCGCTATTGATGCATTTAAGCTGTAGATGGTAGCTATATATTATTACTATCGGTAATCTCCCAGTCAAGGTAGGTTTTGGGTGGACACAAGCTGGTAAACGGTAGAGCGCCAGTTCACTTGTCCTTCTCAGCAAAACATAGCCCGACATCCAACCTTAAACTAGGCCCCTCTACAACTCCGCATACTTCCTTCCTCCCTTCTGTCCAATATCCCTGCCCTATTCCTGCCTCTTCCTCGCTTACCTAACATTCTTCCCACGATCACAGTTTTCACCATTTAATTCCTTTACGTTCATCTTTCCTGCCTCTCTTTCATTCGTCCCTACAATTCTCTCTATTCTCCCCCACCATACTTAGCACTTCCTCGTTTGTTTTCCTCTCAGTCCGCTTCACCTTTTCCATTATAGTCAAATTTAAAGTTAAGGGGTTAAATGGCTCATTATAAAAATAATTCAATTTTATACGGGACTACTCTTCTCAATTGTGAGGAATCAACCCACTCCTTTCGAGTTTAGATTTTTTTAGATTAGATTACCACACTTAGTTTCTGATCTAGTGCCGTCATCAGTGCTTTGGGTATTTAAAAGGTGCCAATTTTCATTACTGATATAATTTCTTGAGTAATTTAGCCCTGATGTTCATTTTATAGCCTCAAATATGTGACTCTATTGTCTTTGTCATTTGGCTGAAGTTTAGTGCTCTGCGTGTAGAGCATTAATGCCTGTAAGCTCTTGATTGATATCTTAACGTTTCTGAGGCCGGTACAGCTTTAAAGGACGATGTTTATCAGTTTTAACAGTTAAAACCGTAGTATTCAACCCGAAGGATGGTTTAATAGCGAGCAGTTTTCAGTTCAGGTCATATTGAGCTCAGAGGCGTGTGAAATTCAAACATCACGATAAGGTGGAGACGTCTTCTCCTGTGCCACCTGCGGTTTCCCAGGAAAATCCTGTTACCCGAAACATCACACAGAATAGGGAAAGCTTTGGGTGTCCAGAGGGGTCACTGTGTCTTCAGACGTCCAATCCACCCTTCCAGGCACTTTTAAGTGCATGGAATCAAGCGTCTCTGGATCGTGAGGCCGTTCATGTGTTGTTTAGATTTCTGCGATTCGTTTTCGGTACATGCATGAGTTTAGATCTTGGAAAGTTGATATACAGTTGATATGATTTTCACTTATATTAACTTTTGCGTGGAAAGAATCCAGATTTCAGCACGACTTCGGAGATCCCCCGCACTCTCTCAGGGTAGAAATCGTGCCCTTTCTCTACCTAAAGTTGCTGTTTTTTTCCCTGTGCATACCAGGAGTGAATCAGTGTTGTTACATTTTCAATTCTTAGTATGCTTCTGGAATTGAAAATACCTTTTTCTATCATCATTATTTTTCCAACCCGCCGTCTTTGTCTATTTTGTTTCAACGAGGCTAAAATTATATAAAGTCGTTACATTTTTCAAGCATTCCGAGGAATTTGATTGTTAATGCACATTATCATATACCATCCTCCCCGGACGAGTTTTTGGGCTTTGAAATTAATTTTAAATATTGTAATTCCATTAGCTCTATTGATTGTAATGGTTTCAGACACGGCTAAGAGCACAGTTTGATGTTGTTTTCTTGCTGAAATTCATGGCAGATATGAGCACGCTGGTCGCAGAAACCAAGACCATAGGCGTCCACCGTCGATCTAACTCTTTATTTCAACGTGCTGTTGTTGGCCATGTGGCTGGAGCCGGAACTCGAGCGTCCCTTTTCTCCATTGTGCTGGGGAATCGTGTTGGAGAGTTCGCTTTTTGTCACGTTTTGACATTTATATGTTCACATGCGGAAAATTGTATGGAAATCGTCGGTAAAAATGGATTGAACCCAATCCGAAGGTATGTTTTGTTTTAAAGGTGCATAGTGTCATCGAATTGAGTTAATTTTCGCGAATTGGTTGTCTCTATCTAATTTTGTCGCGTTTAAATTGTAAAAAAGTGAAATTAATGACTGTTTATCCGTTGAAATTGCGTAAATTTCTTGAATCGCTGTGAAATTTACCAATGATTTCCTTTTGCATATCCTCTGTTTCCCTTTGTCATCGACGAATGACATCCATTTCCTTTTTTCTTGTCTGTTAGGAACGGTAATTCGAATTCTCATGCAAGCGCAGTATCACACCGTGTATCAACGGGCAATATTAAAAAGTTGCAGGGACTCTATAAAATGCTTAGGATGACTGTTTAACCTCAGGGAAAACATTTTTCTTCGCAACGACGAATGAAAATTCTTTCGCTGGTAAATTCATTGCAATCATTGAGAATATTTTGAAAATTAACATGCGGTACATTTAATTTATATATAGCGGGCGATAAACGCTACAATAATAACTGTAATCAGGTTTTGACCTCCAAGTCAAGGAGGTTGAGTGCGTACAAGCTTTGCTTATGGCTTGTACTTTTGCTTATGTCGGTTCATATACGCTCAAAAGGTGTCTGCAAAATTGGTATAACTGTCATTTTTCGGCGTGGCGTAAGTCATAATCCGCCACTGGCCACTCCAATAAGTAACGGTTACCACTGGAATCAAATAGAAATTAATTTCCGTTTGCCTTGAAAGCAAGGCGATCCGGATTCCAAGGTCTCCTTCTCGATTTCGGTTCTGCAAAACAGCGATGGTACGTTATTTAGCATCCAAAAGTCCTTCGCGAGGAAATATACATTGGAAATATGCACGGACGATCCAGCACTAGAGGGTATCAAGCTTAAGTGAAATATCGTGTGCTTTTAACTTCTATCAATGTCCGTGTAAATAAATTTTTTTATGAAGTTTAGCTTTAGAGAACGCGGTTACATTTTTTTAACCGTAGGTGGAATGCATGTCTGGCGTGAAACTTTGATAGCCTGATCCGCTATTCCTACTTAATAATTCCAAGTACATTTGTTTCTTAATGTAAAATGTATACTGATTTTCCTATTACATCTCTCTGGTGTCCCACCACCGACACTATCTTGGGAGACAGTCGCATCCTCGCACGAGTTCAACTGGATTTTATCCACCGCACTGGGAATTTACCGTCCCCGAGAATGCATTTTAGTTGACATACCTATGTGACTTAAGCAGCTTTTAAACCCAGTGTAATTGCGTTTAATTCATGGAAACAGGACTCCTGGGTTTCTTCCTACTGCCACAAAACTTATATTGTGAGGATCAGAGCCTTACTGTCGTTTGATGACAGAGGGACGGTGTGTTCTGGGTGTGATGCCGAGAGAAATACAAACTCTTAAGGAGGAATAAAAATTCTGTATCGTCTGAGGAATGTCATGGTCTTGGAATTGGGAATTTATAATAAAAATTATGACGGTGAAAATTTTTGATATTTTTGTCAATTGAAGGGTCATCCCTCTGAAATCCGTCGGCTTTATCCTTTCGCGCCTCCGGCATGGCGGTGGTATCCTTGGGGTTAATCGCCTCGTGCAGTGGCCGGTTCGCTTCCGTAGGTGGTCGCGACGGCGTTGGCACGGGAGGGGCTGGAGGGAGAGCGAGCCATCCTAACTTGGCAAAAAACGTGCAAGAAATATCGATGAAATGGGATTGGAACAGTTTAACGATAAAATGTGCCCTCCATCTCTCTGACTATTTTCCTGATTGCATTCCACGATGTAGGTGCACGGGAAGTCGGTTTCCTTTCGAATCTCGGTGCTCAGGTGCACTCGCTATTCCATGAAACCTTTCCGCTTCGTACGGGATAGCTCTTATTTTCAATCAGAAAACTTCTCGACTGTTCAATGAAATTTACAGTGTAGTTTTTTCCTCGGATAGGTATACACAAGAATTTTGTCTTGCTAAGAGCATTTAATGACACATTAAGTTGGAATCTAAATTTTCTGTGAGCGAACGTGAATTTCTTTTCGTAGCTCATTCGTTTGTTAACATTTGCCGATTCATGCATGTGGCTTCGTGGAAACGTTCTGCAGCGAAAGGGAGTTGTTTCCCGAAATTTGTTAAACTGTGAGAGTTATAAGTTCTTTTTGACTGTGGTAGTATCGTATTATTATATTAGTCATCGAAGATTGAAAGACGTACAAAACTCGATTAAGTTTGAAAAAATCAATGCAGGTATCTGTTGAATAACACTGCGTCGCAAACCACTTCAAAATTATTATTCATGGTGGAACTGACTTTTTTACTTTGTCTCCAGGTATTGGAAGTATTAGCTCACTTATTTATTTCTCACAATTTCCCGCCTTTTCCATTAATTATATTATCTTTCTTGCTCTGTATTACTTTCGGTGTTCCACATGTGCATTAAGCGTATGTGAGTGTACACTCGGTTACCCTTCCATTTTTGTTTTTATTTCATTAACTAGTTCAAGCAGCATTTGCCGTCATGGCATGGAAGAATTACCTTGAAAGACCGAAGAATTTGTCCTGGAATGTCATGAAATTCTTCTTGAATTTTTCAAGCAAATATAGAAGTTAGAATAATGATGAAATACGACTGACGACTTCTACTTGTTAAGGGAATACTTAAAACCAGAGTCATCGAAGTTGATTATTCATTTTAGACGGTACGACTGCGGAGTGAATTGAGCGTTTTCGCCTCGACACTTCAGGAAGGAATAGTAGGCCAAGCTTTGACGAGTGGGTTAGTGAACGGTGGATTTTGCTCGAGGGAAAATGTTCGCCTACCCGCCCTGCACGCATATAAATACCTACTCTTCACCCGCGATCACCTTTAGCACCCTCGGTGTGATCAAATGAGATGAAAGCGTGATGCCTAGTTTGGAATACGAGTGGCTAGTGTGTTGCACGATTGCGGATTGACTCTTTGGTCATATGATTTCTATCTAAAAGTTTTTCCCAGGTGGATATGTTATGTCAGAGTAATTGAAGGAGTATCTAAAAATTTTGTTGTTAAAAATGTTCCAACCCATTACACCGGGACTGTATGATACGTCGTCGACAGTTAGTATTTCAGTCTTGAAAGATCTGGTTCTTTCCCGGCGTATGAGTTAGGTGAATTCTTCTCGGGTCTTCCAACGGGTTAATGCCTCCATAGCTGCTGACGTTTCGATTCCCGACTCTGTCATCGTCTTCAGGGCTTCTGAGAGGCTCACTACTGCATTAACCCGGTGGAAGACCCGAGAAGAATTCACCCATTTCAGTCTTGTGGAATCCAAACTTGTTCTAAGTCGAGGTTGGATGGTAAATGTAATGTGTAAAGCATTTCAGAACGCAATCCAGGATTTGCGGCATTTTCTAAAATAAATGGATATTGTTGCTTTTGTGTCATTTTTTCCTTTTTCTATGGAATGGCGCGCGTTCATTACCACGTCGGCTTCTCAAGCAGAGGGACATGACGAAAATTCGGAAATACGTATAATTCTCGCATAGGGATTCCGATCCCTACGTGAGATAGCCGCTTGGGGGGTACATTTCACCCCTAGTGCTCAGTCCGTCGGATGGGATGTCGGCTACTACACCCCATGGCAGCGTCGTCTTTCTTCGCGAGCTTGCGGATGTCGGCAGCGGGGTCTCTCCTCCCCCTTTTGCCCGGACACACTTTCCACTCTCATCCTTGGACCACTCCTTGCGGTGCGAACCGTTGCGTCGTGCCAGGACTCGATTCGAGAACACAGATGGGTATCGACTGATGCGGCGTCCATTGTTTTCACATTTGGACCCCAAAACACTCGATTCGCTCCTCGGGCCAAAGGACGCGAGGCGCGACATTTTAACAATACAGACTTTTCGCCCCGATCGAAAGACTCGAAATATTATTGGGGTATCACAGGCGAGACAGCACACATCGTGAGGTGTTGGGGTCATTTTGCGCTCCACCGGGGAGGAGAGACGCTTGGCAACACTTCGTCAGCTGTTTTCCGGATCGGCTGAGAGACGTCACGCATCGCTTCTCTCCCCCCCCGCGCCCAAGCTCGCAGTTTTGTGACGAAAGTTGCGCGTTCGTCCGGAACGAGTAGGGGGTGACCTGTTTCGTAATTTATGGCCCTGGATAATTACGTTGTCCAAATCGGTTATCAGGTACGTCGACGGCGGCGGAGGTGGAAAACTTTCTTCTCTCGCAAGCTTCCGTTTGTGTCAATGCGAGCCGGGCTTGGAAAGTTAAATGGCGGCCGGTCGTTCCGTGGTCTAAAACGAAGGAACTTCTCAGGTGCGCGCCATTGTCCCTCTCGCCACGGCTTTCCCTCGCGGTCCCCTACCAATCCCCCCGCCCCCCGACAACATCAGCCGCCCGCACCGCTGCATTCTCCGCTTTCTCCGTGCCCCCACCCAACCCACCCACCCACTCGGCCGCGCGCCCCTCTCCGGTGCACCGCGCCAGGCCACCCCATTTGGAAATTGTTATCGCCGTTGGGAACAGGAAGAGAACGGCTCGAGCACGCCCTTCACCCATCCGTCAATCAACATGGGTGCTTATAAACGGCAGATCCCCCCCCCCAACCCAACCAAAAGTCGTCCCCACTTGTTATGTATATGAACTCTCTGTGTTGGTTTGGCGAGATGGAGGAAAGTAAAAGCAAACAAAATCCTTCCTCCACCATTTGCCCCGAAGGGCACTGGTGCAAAAACAATGCGGATGGCGGTTGTCGGAGTGGCGGTGGGTGGGGGCACATGGCCGGCGGGCACCCGTAATTTCGAAGTGTTCGCCCGTCGTCTATTGTTGATCGGGCCAACTCCCTCACCCCACGTCGCTCCATTTCCCCCCTCTTAGTGTTTCGCGCATCGCTCTTGGTATTTGCATTCGGCGTCCTGGTAGGAGATGGGCGATGCGTAAGGGGAGAATCGGGTCGCGCCGCACGGACCTATTCGTTTGCGAAAAACGTATTTGCAAACTCGATTGCAGGAGAATCGATGCGAACGGGATTGGCCATGAAGAGATACTAATACGCTATAAGTTCGCGAGTCTTCAAAACGTGGATGTTTTTGTTAATTTGGAATAAATAAGATGAGGTGATGGAGCTATTAGAATATTGTAAAAAATATTTGGCCAAAATAGTTCTCAAAGATATTGATTACGCCCAACGTAAAAAAATAAGTTTTAGTTGAAATGTTTGGGGGGATAACGTTTGAGTTTAAGGCCCTGTTCCCAAAACACACAAATCTGAAAAAGTGGCGTATTTATCTGGTTTCCGGGTTTTCATTACTTTTCCCTCAGTGACTGTTTGTTGGCTTGGTTCAAGCGCGAACCCTGAACTACTTGTACGTAACCTATGGCCACAGTACAGGTATTCACTCTCCATAAAGCTAAGATATCAGGGACT